>JALNQK010000030.1:0-295994 GCA_028458525.1 Ophiosphaerella herpotricha
GGGTGGTTGTGGGGGGGGGGGGGTGTGTTGTTTTTGGGTTGGTGGGGGGGGGGGGGGGGGGGGGGGGGGGAGGGGGTGGGGTGGGGGGGGGGGGGGGGGGTGTGGGGTGGGGAGGGCCCCCCCCCCCCCCCCCCCCCCGACTTTCAGGCCCTTCGCATCTGCTTCGTTTGGTGTCCCGGGTTCGGGGCTGTCTGGTGCGTATGAGAGTTTATTAGTACGCTTCTTAGTTAACCTATCATTGTGGGCAAGATACGCAATCGTAGTGAAAATGACGATGTTGAAGCCTGCCACAACAGCTGCGACCCGGTTGCCAGCAGTCACGAATGGCCGGTCGACCTGTTTGTACCACACTAGTGGGATCCATGCTAGGAAAGTATCTACGCAGAACAATTGTTAGAGTCGGTCATGATATTGTAGAGGTATAAATACTGACATTGGAGAGTGTTCATTGCTGCTGCGGTAAAGGCTCGTTACTCGGCGTTGTCGGATATGGTTTCAGCCATCCATGCCATTGTCAAAGGAACCACGCTTCCACCAATGGATGATACAATGTATAATGGTGCTTGGTGTGAGAAAGGGCCCATAACTTGGGTCACCGCAAGTAAGGTGAAGACGATAATCGCGACCGTGTTGGAAAATAGGATTACTGGCCATCGCCTTCCTTTCAATGGGCCATCAGAGATCCAAACGCATGTCAAAGAGTATACAGCGGTGAAGGCATTTCCAAGAGTAGGGTATTCGTTCTGTCCATGGTCATTAGTTTTTGGCTATGCTTGTGTCCTAGAATTAGTTGGGCGAAGACTTACAATTTGAGCAATGGTATATACGGGAGGTTTTCCTTTCTTGTTGTGTGCTTTGAGCCAAAAAACAAATGCAGTAAAGGGTTGAGATCCAAACGGTTGAATCGCGAAGATAAGGGTGAATAGTAGGATCTTCCAGCTCGTCAGGTAGCCGACGAAGGTCTTTAAAGTGTATGGCTTGCCTTTAGGCTTGCGTCCAGCCTTTGGCATCCGCTCTTTAGCAATTTCGATATCCTATTGTGTCATCAGACAGGATCATGAGAGTTTCTGATCTGCAACGCTCACACGCTCAGTGAAGATCCAGTTGGGTTTTGCAGTGCCAGGGGTGTCGGATAGGAAGAAGTAAGCTACGAAGGCAATGTGTAAAGAGATAACCCCATTTATGACTAAGAAAGAATTGTCAATAACGAGCTCGGCATCGCTCACAGAAGATGAGCACATACTGAATAACCATCTCCATCCAGGCAAACCAGCAGTTCCATTCATATCGTTGTAGATACCAGCCTGTAAGAAACCGCTAAAAATTGACGCGATAGACACTACGGACTGTAGGATACCGTTCCTCTTACCGAGCTCACCTGGATTCTATATCAGTGATCGGTTCATATTTCCACGTAGTAACAGCTTACGCCTATTATACCATGATCCAAGCACATAGTACAAGACTGGCCAATATCCTGCCTCAAAAAGCCCAACGATGAATCGGAGCCCTAGTAATGCTTGATATGGCTTTGCGCCCGCTAAAGCAAAAGTAAAGACGGTCCAGCCAACCTCCTGGAAGGGGATCCAGATGTGAGCAGGAACGCGAGTCAAGATGATGTTTGAAGGCCATCGGCCAATAATATAGCCAATAGTCCAGGAGAGGATGATGCAGTCGTACTGATTGCCGTACAGATTGGGTCCTCTTTCATGCCCGAGACGAAAGCGTTGGTAATATTGGAAGTGTCGATCCATTTTATCGGCTTCCCAAGTGTACCGAATGTTGAAAGTGTGGCATCAAGTTTAAAGAGAAACTTTCGCTCTTCCTTAGAAACATTTGCCGTGTCCCAGAGCCATCCTTTCTAATTTTGGGAATGTTTCGAAGATGTGGCGGACATAACTTTTTCAGTCAGTATTGTTCCTTGATCCAAGCTTTTTTTGTTTTAGGATGAATAAATAGAATTAGAGTTTGGGAAAAGGTGCCCCGGACATGGACAGGTCCCAAGACACATATATAGGCAAGCTTCACCTAGCTATCGGCTTAAACTTTTAGAGAATATTGCTAAGTGCCGGTATATCTACAAGGTCTTATCTTCGTGCGGTGCAAGCTAAAAAGGCTTGGAAAGGAAATGCATGTCCCGAAAGAAGGGCCATTGGTGCAACTATGCTCCAGAACTGGCCATGTCCAATCGTGCGAATCCTGAAAAGTCTTGTGCAAGTAGTGGCTTCGATGACACCTTCTCATGTTGGATCGAGAACGATGAGTACAACATGGTTTAGCGATGAATTGTCGAACCTAGAGATAAGGAACAGAATTAGGCCATGGTTCTGTGGTTTAGCGCCCACTTAGACGAGGGTGTATCCCTTGTGATGGATTGCCAATTGTGGATGCAAATGACGTAACGTGACACAACAATGAACTCGCGTTTCGACTAAGGCACGCGTAGGGCGAGTTGATAGTAAAGTTTCAATATCTCTATTAAGTACATGGGCCTGGAGGAATGGTGTATATCCTTGGACATTTTGTGGTTCTATGTTCAACTCAACGGCCCTTCCCCTGGACCCGTATGGTCATCACACGTTCCCCGTCCAAACGTACCATTCCCCTTTGCATTCTAAACAAATATCAAAATCGCCTTCAGCGCAGATCAGACAGTGGCAGTATATTTCATTAGGTATTGAAATCGGTACTATACAGATACCGCAGATTCTTCTCCGCCTCTCAGAATCACAGTCTTTAATCCTGAGAGCTACATAGATTACAGTACTCTAATCGAAAGGAAGAGCGGAAAATCTATGAAGCCCTTTCTTGGCGGCTATCATTTACGGAGTTCGGCCGTCATTATCTGCAGCATTCGGTCACAACGGTAATTTGGGAGCAACATCTTTGCTGCCGCCATAGCGGTCCTGGAAATTGGGCTCGACTCCAGGTATTGCAAGCAAAAGCGTTAGGAAATTGCTATGGTCATTGAAGGCGGCTTTTGTAATAGCAGTTTCTCCATAAACATCCCCATGCTTTGAATCAACCCTGGGGTTATCCTTAGCGGTGAAATTACCCACATAGTTTTACCACACTCTGATGGCCTCGACTAGCTGCAGCAATGATAGGCGTCTCTCATTTTGTATTTACAGTCGCAATATCAACACCTTTGTCAAGAAACAGAATAACAATTGCGGAATGGCCATAGTGGTGTGTATGACCTGATGTCGGCGGTAGTGATGCAAGATATTCTCGCAGCGACGTTTGATTACGATAGATACCCAACGTATTTAGTTGACAGACCGTCCACCGAAACCTGGGATTACTATTCTACCATTGGGTTTTCAGTATAATACCATACATCCCCTGAGACCCTTGTATTAATGCTTCCCCTGTTTCTTGCCGAAGAAGGGTGCCACCTTCCTGGATAATCTTTGTTGAACGTATTGGCGTATATCTTCATCGATAACAGCCTTTTACAGAGGAATGCAATTTTGTTGATTTACTGTCTCAGATAAAGCACTCTGTAGTCTCTTTCCCCTCAGCTCGCTATAAGCATGTGGAGATTTTTACGTCGCCATTGATGCAACCCCCCCCTCCCCTTTCATATCTTTGCTACATGAGAACCTAATCACGGGGGCCAATTACCCAGTGCCAACGAGCCTGCGAAAACCTACTTCCACCGAACCCGCTTTCTCTTCCACCAATGCGACAATCGGCGAGCTCGCCCCACAAATGTTGAGGGCGAGGGAAACAAGGGCGGTGCAAGCTTGGGCATTGGAACGGTGATGATGTGCTACACATTAAGGACCTTGTTAAACTGCTTCATCTCGGCACCGTAGAACGGTTTAACGGCTTTATTTACTTTACTGCTTGATGCAACCTCTGAGACGATAAGCATGGAATAATTGACGGGATAAGCGGCTCTCAACTCCCTTCACAAACTGCCTCATGTGCTGGAAGTTATAACACAACTTTTAAAAGAAGCACCGACATGACTGTACGGCTGTGTATCATCTTACAAGTTAAGCTCCAACGGTTATACTGGAGGGTTAACTGGTCGCATTAGAACCCGCTCCACTAGCTCCAGCATCGTCGTCCTTTCTGGGATTAGTGGAAGGTTTCGTCTTGCTGCTGCGGCAATCAGGACAGTCGTTTCTAGCGGCAAAACCGCGAATCGAGGCCTTGGCCGTCGGCGTTGGGCTGGGGCATGCGCTTCCTTTAGCAACGGCCTCCGTGCACCAGTTGATCGTCTCCTCCGGGATATCAGGTGCGTAATGCGTGCATTTCCACGTGTACTAGATTTGTCTCCCAAGCCAACACATGTTCACTGCCCTTCGGATAATGCTTATCAAGTATGTGCCTAAAGGCTGTGAGTATAGTCACAAGAGTGCGTGGCTGGAAATGTGCCTCGCGTATGAAGCTTAATGGGTGGCTGGGAGAGGTGCATGCTACAAGCGATGGAGATATTGAGAAATGTAATATATCCGCTTGTTTTCAATGGCCAGAGGCAATATTCAACTTCATACGGAACCAGACCAAAAGAGTGGATTGTCCGACCAGTAAGATTGTTGCATGTGGGCCATCTCGACCGGTCCTAGGAATCCCAGATTCGCTGTTGCCTAGTTATTTGTGAGAAGTGACTATGCTGTTGCCTGGTGATTAATCTGTATTGGTCAGTGTGATAAACGGGACGGTGTGGATGCCGTTTGGACGCCCAGTAGCAACATGATGGGCAAAAGCGCACTCTTTATTGCCCCTCCCTGAAGAACAGCAGGCTCTTACGCCTCCGACCTGGCGATGACATCTTCGTAAAGCGATGCGATGGTGCTGTACTTGTCATTCTAGCACTTCCTAATAATGTCCCCAAATGGAATATGGCTTGTTGCTGGAAGCTCATCTGGCATCGGCCAACGGCCTTTTTCAAAGTAATCGTAGATGAAGACCTGCCACGTTGCGATAGAGTAAATGACGCAACCAAGGCAAAGTAAATCCACTCGTGACAAAGGATCGTCTGCGCAAGTCGCTTCCATGTCGGTACTAAGTGGAAAAAGTATGCCGTTTGCAAAATCGATGACCTTCAAGCAATCGTTGACCACAAGAATGTTGTTGAGTTTGATGTCTTGGTGGAGTACTTTACAACAATAGATGTAGTAGAAAGTTTCCATAAGTAATTGGATCCATTTATCACGAAAGGATTGAGACGGTATGCGATGATTTTGAATGTAACTCAAGAGATCGCCTTGCTTAGCGTACGCCAATCTTATCGCCCCAGACTCCATATCCGCGATCCCAAGGTACTTGATAATGCCCTTATGGTCCCCTAGACGCTCGCAGATATGCCTCTCAAGAGTAATAAGGTCACGGAACAGCTCGTTGTGGGTGGAGTGGCCAGGAAAACATTTAGGGTGTTTGACCACATGAGCGTCGCCAATTTTGAAGATCTCTCCAGAACAGCCGATTGCTATACAGCCTGGGCGCTGCTTTGCAATAAGCGTGGACGAAGAAGCGTCTACTGCCATCGCAGATGATTGAGAAGTGAAAGGGGTCGAAATGTGCTTAGTTTGCTGGCACGGAGGGCCAATTGACTGACCATGTGCCGCACACCTCAGAGAAGAGCTCAAATTTGAGGATTTAGGAGATAATTATTCTGCAACGTTGGTTTAGCTATTAGGGCTTGGTTCGGGGTTATAAGGGAGTAAGGAAGAGTAGTGGATTTCGCTAGCCGACCAGTGCAGTCTAGCGCGACTTGGCACGCTACCCGCCCCCAGGAACCGTCACCATGTACTGTAGTGAAGCTAAAATATGGGGACGCTTATTCGGCCGTGCGACTTTGATATTCGGCCGTGTGCCTTCGGGCCGGTGATTATCCGGGCGGCCCGGCGTAGCTCCGGCGCTAGTTACCCCGCAGGAACATCAAAACTTATACCAATACGTAGATATATTACATAGTATATCTTATCTGTATATTACCTATCTAATATTACAATAGCCTAATATCTAAACTATCTACGCGTACTACGCACTATACTAGTTAATACTAGTTAATACTAGATAACTTAAGCTACCCTACTAAATTTAAGTATACTTGTAGCCTTTATATACCCCTATCTATTATCCTATATATATTCTAGTAAATATACAAATTGTAGTACTTATTATATACTTTTAAATACTACTAAAATAAAGTTATAGAGTTTTGTAGTAACTATATATAAGGGTATAGTATATTTATAAATTTACTACTCTAGTCTTAGTAGTTTTAAGTAAGCTATAAAACTATATATTAACTACTTAAGATAACTTAGTAAATATAATTACTATCTCTATTATTCTAATAGCTAAAAATAACAAGTTATACTATAAGTTTAACTCTAAGAACTCTACTACTTACTAGGTACCTATTTTTAATAATAAAGAACCTAAAAACTTTACTATTAATACTTATACTTAAGCTAAAGATAAGCTAAATTACTATCTTAAGCCTTTTAGCTTTATAGTTTCTATCTATAAACTAGTTATATATAACCTATCTAAGAAAAACCTATATAGATATACTACTAGCTATTCTCTTTAATACTCTACTAGTAGGTCTTATAAAAATATAAGCTTAAGAGAGTATACTACTACTACTATAATATCTAGCTACTTATAGTAAAAGCGTCTTAAGTATAGATTATATATAGATACTACTAAGTTTAAGTAGGTATATACTATAGAAGTTCCTTATTATAATTACTACTATACTAAAGGAGTATATAGACTATTCTATTACTATAAATATAATATAAATAAGCTAAAAATTATAGTAGATAAGTATACTTAGTACTTTATAGTACTATAAATCCTATATACTCTATATTAACTCTATTTAAATACTACTTATTTAGATATTATTAATAAAGTATAGAAGCTCTATAGAGCTAAAATAAGTAGAAAGACTTTAGTAGAAGCTCTTGTATACCTCTTTAAAATATATAAAAATAATAATAGTAGTAAATACTTTTACTATATATAATATAACTAGTTTAAGTATATTTATAATATATACTTTACCTATCTAGCTTACTTTAAAACTATTAAAGAAAACCTTAATATTATCTAAATTAATACTACTTATAAAGTTAACTAGTTTAATATACCTTTACTATATATAGTTAAAGAAACTTACTACTATAATTTTTATAATATATACTTTAGTTTTATAGTAAGAAAAGATATTACTTATTATAAATAGTATATATAAGCTCTCTAAAAGCTATTTAAGTTACTTAAAGTAGTACTAAAGTACTTTATTATAGACTAAGATACTACTTTAAAGGCTACTCTTACTTAAATATATAGTAAGATTCTTTAGTAGCTATATATCTAGTATATTAACTAGAATATTTTAAAGTATACTATTAAGTATTAAGATATCTAGCTAGTATCTATAGATACTACTAAGGCTAGGTAAAAAGAAAAAAAGACTTCTTTTATAGTAAAATAGAGTAAGTTAGTAGGTACTAAGAGTATACTAGAGTTCTAGTATATATAGAAGAGTATTAAGTATAACTATAAAGTATCTTAAATACTTATAAAGTATATAAAATTATAGTAATTACTATATATAAAAGAGTAAGTAAAATACTACTACTATAAGCTCTCTAATTTTAGTATTAAAGTTACTTCTTAAGTAGAGAGAGCTTATTACTAAGTTAAAAAAGAGCTTATATTTAGCTCTTAAAGTTATATCTATTATATAGTAAAAAACTTATATAAGATAGCTAAATAGGAGTATAATAAGTATAAAGTAGTAGTATAATATTATACCTTAGTAGTACTAACTTATACTAATAGTAAGATATATACCTATCTTAAACGCTAGGTTTTATATAAAGTACTTAAACTAATTAAAGAGTAATATAAACTAGTACTATATAAAGATTATAATAAGTTAAAATAGTACTTCTAAGCTTTTATAAGTAAGTTTAAGCTACTATATAAATACTATCTTTATAATAAGATTACTTAGCTATATATAGCTAGAAGTAAGGATACTATATTTTATATCTAATTAAACTAAGTTAACTAGTATTAGTAGCTTATACTACCTAGAGTAAGTAAGGAAGTAGTTAATAAGAATACTCTAGTACTGTTTTAGCCCCTAGATCCTATTAATATTAAGTTAAAAGGCTATCTCTAGGGCTTAATAGTACGTACTTAGCCTAAAAAAGAGTATAACTAATATCTTCTAGTTAAATCTTATAATCTATCTAGTTTTAAGTATACTCTAGAGACTTAGGAGATACTAGAATTAACTCTAGAGCTATCCTAATAACTAAAAAAGTATTAATATAGGTATAAAACTACTACTATAGTAGTTAAAGAAGATATATAGCTATCTAATAGTACTAGTAGTATATAGCTAGATACTTTATAAATACTAGTTACTTAGTAAACTAAGCTTATAAGGTAGATAAGTAAGTATTTAGCTAAGTTTAAAGCTAAAAGTAATATAATTAAAGTTTTCTTAGATAAAAATTAAAGCTTAAATAATAAATTTAATACTCTAGCGTTATTAAAACCTACTAGAAAGTATACAATAGTTACTACTTATACTACAAAGGCTTAAAAATATTAGAAAAGGGAGTAATAATTAAGTTTACGTATTACGTATCTTACTAGGGATAGAGCTAGTTTAACTTGTATTAACTATATCTCTACAATACTACAATAGATTAATTCTAAAATTAATTTAAGTATACTAGGTAGTTATATATATTATAGAATAAAATATAGAGATAATGCGATATAGTGCTGTAGCGTGGTGTTAAGGTGTAGTCTATCAGTTGCGCAAACTTAGATAGGCTAAGCGTAGCGCAGATGTTATAATATCCCTGCATCTTCCCTACTAAGTTAAGATGTATTATATATAGATACGATGCAGGAGATATATTATATGGTAACCTACCGTAGCCGCGTGCATGCGATACTAGCCGAGCTCCGGCAGAACCTCGGGTATCTAGCACACGGCCGAATATCAAAGTCGCACGGCCGAATAAGCGTCCCCTAAAATATATAGCTATAATGAATCACTTGCCTATTATTGGTAGTATATTACCTCTAAATATGATTTGTGTTAGGAGAATGAGCTCAGAAGTAGGAGATCGGACCCTTACTCTACTAATCAGTAGAGGCAGAACCAGATATATATACGAAAGAATGCCGGGGTAGTATTATCTTTGCTCCATCCAGGGGAGCTAATCAGATAGTCTAAGACTCGTGAGCTCCCTCATCATGATACCTATACTAATCAAGAAGAGCTGAGGGGGGAATCTGTACATAATTCGATACATAGTGTTACGTCGCAGCTCTACTCCACTACGCCGAACAAACCCAAAAAGGTAGAAGAGTATTCAACCACGTTGAATCCCAGAGTAGAACAGTATATATATATATTGCCCAAGGACCCTCTCAGCCCTCAGCCTTTCTGGCTCAGCGTGCGCACTCGCGCTAGCGCTGTAATTACGGCCTACGGCCTATAGTTGTGACACATAGTTCCTTGTAAGTTTACTAGATATCTGATTTGAGATTGTAAGGAATTATATAAAGGACTTTAATGGTGGATAGAACGGTATCATATCTAATTCTTGTTATAAGTCTGCGTAAGACGTGGGTTGAGCAGGGGCTTTTGTGTTAGTAAGTATATAGATTAGATCCCTATTGAATGTCCAACAATGAGCGAATCTCCTTGAACTACCTTACAGCCCCTAAGAACAAGGCAACATGTGAATTCACTTTAGTGAAGCGATAAGCCAATCTATACAAGACTTGGCGGAACTAATTACCTACGTGGAAACGCCACTCAGCATTTGAAGAGACTTAGCCTCGTAAGATACTGCGATCAGTTATCCCGTCGAAATTAGATACATAAGCAAATAATTACAGCTACAAGAAGTGAACACCTATCTCCTGTTTCATCATCTATAATTCCTTTACAAAACACCTCAATTCCTACGTCCCGCTTAGCAGTGTAATACTGGGGCCTAGTCCCGCAAATCTTCGTCTTCCCGCACGTCCCCCGTCGCCCGTCTATCCCTAGCTATATAGGCATATACAGCTGGAATCAGTGAAGACCGTGAGTAGCCCCGGACTTCAGAATGTGCCACGGTGGCACCACCTAGGATTGGACCAGTCAATTACTGCCGTAAGTGTGACGTGCAGTCCGTCAAGAGTTATTCCAGATGACTATGAGCGCCATGATCAACGGTCAACTGTTCATCGTCACTGCATCCCAGTGCGCGCCACATATCTTTGCTGGAACATTGGTGTCTGGCCGTCTAGTGAGGGAACAAAGTAACTTTATGTTTTAACCACACTCCTCAAAGCCAAGAAGCCTTTGCATGAATAGATCCAGCGCCGCCGCTCGGCCTAGCTTGCCATGTAAAGTACAGATAATTGATTATGACGAGATGGTTTTTCTTAGCTCAGAATCTTGTATTGAAAGAGGCGTCTGCTCTCAAAGCCATTTATATTTGACTTGCAAACGCTCATAACTAAATTCGTTCAAACGGGATGCAGTTCTCAGCAGCTTCTCAATATATCGACACATTCAAAATTGCTTTCAGTGATATCACATATTACAGAAGCCTCCCTTTCAAAACAGGGGACTGCATCTTCAAAATCTGTCATCGCCCATCTTTAATACTATGCGAGAATAAAATAATGTTCAAGATTTGCTTTGTTCAAACTAACAAAACCCCGGTTGATAACACGAATCGACGAAAAGTTATGCGATCAACTTAGACATACTGTTTTCCTAGGCCCACTTCCGGGCAAACAGAGGGGGCAGCGTCTTCAAAGCAGGGTCAGAAAAGGCCACAATCGACGGTTCTCAAAGTTGACTACTTCCAAACCCTTCCACACCTGATTAACAGCTTCAAGAATGGCGACGCAACTCTGTAGCGGAGCGAAGCGAAGCGACTTCTAATAAATATATGCCTCAAACCTAATACAACAAAGCACATGGCTTTCTATACAGATTCGGATGGTTGGGCGCTTGTGAGTAAACGGCGAGTGAACCTCGCTGGAGTGGGGCACGAGCTCCATACCCCAATCTTTTGACACAAAATTGTATGTTACGTGAAGGGGTAGGAATCGTATGTATATGAGGTTGCATCGAGCTGACTATTTCACGTTTTTAATTCATCATCAAATGTTAATCATTCCAATCGGCGGGCGTGATCACCCGTAGGTGTCTGTCTGTTATGAATACAGCCCTTCCAGAACCCTTCAAATAGCGGTATAATGTGTATCAGAAAGTGATTAAGTTTCTCACTAGCCCGTCTTCCAAAAATACACAATCCCCCCCAGATCCACATATCCAATAAAATCTATGCCAATGTCTTGACTCTATGAATGAGAGGCGAATCTATAGTACCAACAGCATGCAGACACCATGCACCCAGGCTATGCATACAAATCTCTACCTTCAAATCAGTCCTGCACATCCCATAACTTTCTCGCATTCAAGCTAAAAACCTCCTCTGTCAACCCCGCAGCATCAGTCCACTGCAAGCACCTCTCTATAAACGGCCGCACATCAAGCCCATCGAACCGCGTATGCGGCCAATCCGACGCAAACACAATCCTGCCCCCGGCCCTCTCGAGTAACTCGCGCGCCACAGTTTCAATGCCCCTCATCTCCGGGTCCTGGTCGAAGCGATACGCCGCAGAAAACTTGACCCACGTGTTGCCCCTCGAGAGCATATCGACGAGGGACTGGAAGCCCGTCAGGTCGTAGGGGTTGATTGGAGACACCCTCTTTTCCATCGGAGGCAGCGTCGGCGCGCCGAAATGCGCAATGCAAAGTTGGACGCTCAGGTCGGCCGATACACGTTCAAGTAGCGGGATATCCTCCATGCCAATGAAGAGCTCGAGCACCCAGCCAAGGGGCTTGATGGCGCTTGCGTAGCGCTGTAACATGTCTTGGAGAGACTCTTCTGTGAAGCGGGTGTTGTTGGATTTGAGGTTCAGTCGAACCCCTCGAACACCCAGTTGGTGCCATTGTTGAAGCGTTGCAAGGTCTATAGTGTCAGGGTCGATGCCGACGACGCCCCGGCCATGGCGGGGGCCGATTGCCTTCAGTGCATCGAGGAGGCATGAGTTGTCGTTGCCGTAGATGGATGGCTGGACTAAGACGATGTTCGAGATGCCGACTGTCTTCTCGAATGCCATTGCATGTTGCAGGTTGTGGAGCGAAGGTACATACGCAGCGTCTGCCGCGAGAGCATACTCTGGCGACGTGACATGCATGTGACAATCCCATGTGTGTGTTGGTACCCACTGTGAGAGGGGAGATGTCTTGGTGGAAATCCCCCGCCTCCGGGAAGCTACATTACGATACGTAGCTAGTCGGTGAAGGGGTTTGAGACAGGACTGAGCATGCCTTGATAGAGGTGTGAGTAAGTAGTCTAACAAACCCACGAAGATTTTGTGGAGAGACATAATTGAAAGACAAATGACCTGGAGAGTCTCACCAGTTACATTGAACAGAAGGTGAGCGAATGTGCAATACCCTACTTAATGGGGCCCGGCACATAGATGTAGCCATCTGTGAACTTATGCAGCTCCACAATAGAAATCAATGACTTGGTCGACCACGACGGCTCGGCCAGCAGAACGGCAGAATTTTTGCTCACCTAGCCTCCAGAGAAACCCGTACGAAGGAGGAAAGCCGGGTACAAACATGAACTCTCCACAGCATCCAAACGCAATTCGGAGTCCTTTTCCACACACGGAAGTTGACCGAGTATTCGGAAGATGGCCGAGGCTGCCGCACGTCCCGCGCGAATTCGCAGAACGTTCACCCGGCACCGGTACTTTTTCCCCACACAGTCTCCCCGGATCCCTCTAGGCCAGATAGAGATAGTTCTTATGCCTGCTATATATCATGGGCATCCCTCCCGGTCTCTTTTTTGCCTCTGATCATCGCGCTTCGTGAAGTCGACCATAATGGGCCTGACCGCGCCGCCAATTTACATACTCTCTGTCGTCGTATTGGCCTTCGGCGGTATCCCCAAAGGTATGCTATAGTTATATCTTATGTTTATTTTCGTGTCGCTGACCAGCTGTCCTAGGTTATGATGAGGGTGGATTTAGTGCGAGCGTAACCTTGCCCTCCTTCAAAAAAGACTATAGCCTCGTCAAGTCGCTCTGGGTCCACAATGCTACGGGCCTTGCGAACCGCACGGCCAACATCAGTTCATTCGGCGTGCTAGGGGCCGCTTTTGGTGCTTTAATCGCGTACTTTCTCAGCGATAGGATTGGACGGCTGTGGTCTTACCGACTCGCGGTTCTGATCTGGGCTGCTGGCATCCTCATGCAAGTTTTTTCATCCGGCATCTTTGGCTTTTTGCTCTTTGCGCGAATATGGGGAGGGCTTGGTGCCGGCGCCCTTACTGTCATTGCGCCCCTCTTCTTGTCTGAGATCGCGCCTACAAAATCGCGAGGCATGGTGGTCAGCATGTACATGGTTGTGCTACTTTCATTCCTCTCGTTGGGCTTCTTCGTAAACTACGGTGTCAGCAAAAACATGGCCCAGGGAAGGATGCAGTGGCAAGTCGTCCAAGCCATGCCGCTGATACCGGTCGGCATCGCCTTTATTGCGTCGTTTCTCATGCCTGAGAGTCCTCGCTGGCTCGCTTCTCGAGGGCGCCACGAAGAGTGTCTCTCCTCCATCGCACGCCTACGCGGAATGCCTCGTGACGACCCAAATCTCAAGGTCGAACACGAAAGGGTCCAATTAGAGGCCAACACGCTCGTCGAGATAGCGAATACCTCCGTCCTCGAGACGGCAAAAGAATGCTTCGCAGTACCCAGTTTGCGCAACCGCTATTTCCTCACCGTCGCCATGCACGTCATCGCTCAATGGACAGGCGGAAATGGAATCACATACTATATTAGCGACATCTTCCAGTACGCCGGTATCCAGGGCGCCGAAACATCGCTAATTACGTCCGGCGCATACGGCCTGGTCAAATTGTTCATCACCATGATCTTCGCGTGGGGCCTGATTGACAAGATTGGCCGACGACGCTGCTTCCTCGTGGGCCTCATTCTCCAAGGCGCCACGCACATTTATATGGCGATATACTTCGGTGCTATTGGGCAAGGAAATAGACACGCGTCCGATGCCGCTATCGCGTCTGTTTTCGTCTATGCCACCGGCTGGTCCATCGGCCTCTGCACCATTCCCTACATTTACGGTGCAGAAATCTTCCCCACCAAGACCCGTAGCTTCGCATACGCCACCACCATGTCTCTGCACTGGTTCTGCCAATTTGCTGTTGTACGCGTGACGCCCGTCATGTTAGCCGCTCTGGATAAATGGGGCGCATATGTGTTCTGGTCGATGATCTGCGCGATTGGGATCATTGTCCTGGGACTCTGGGCGCCCGAGACTAAAGGTATTCCGCTGGAATATATGTATCAGCTATTCGAGCATCCATGGTACAAATGCTGGAAGGCGAAGATTAGCCCGGTGGACATACATGGCGAAGCTTTTGAAGGAAAATCCTTCTCAAACGGGTCAGTCCAGCATCGTGTGGACCCACGTTCGTAGACTTGGAAATGCTATCCAATCATCGTTCTAGATAGTCATACCTCAAATCTGAATAATGCCAATCACGACTTGACTTCCTTTACTTTTTCGTACATGTTCTCGATGATGCATTGCGGTCATTATTCCGTGCTTGGACCGTGAGCCATGAACGCAATGCCACGGAGAGTTGTTCTAGAAATATTAACATTTTGCAAACACCCTAGTACATGTTGAACCCAGGATCCATGACCACGCTGATTGGTTCGGTATGCGAAAAGGCTTCATACATCTCAGGTGGCATATTCAACAGGTTGTAGCTCATCGAGCCCTCGACCTGGCTGTTCAGATAGAACTGGTCCAGCAGTACTGATTCTTCGGCACGGCCGATAGATCCGCTCAACGGCATTTCAGGAACTGATGGCACGGGGTAGTAATCCATTGGCATGGGTAGCAGAGGTTGGGGCACTATTTGTTGATTACCGACGTTCGTCGGTGCGTGGGAGATGGAATCTGGTATTTGTATCCCGAGCACTGTGAGTTCTTTTATTATTAAGCCGTAGGCTGTGCCAATGACTGATAGACAAGTTAGTCTTGCTCGACTAGGAAATATGGGATTGAATACCTGGACTCGTGACTCGGAGCCGATCTAGAGTTCTCACGCAAAGGTATAATCTTTGCAAGGTGCTTGGAGCAGCGTGACCCACTGCTTGAACTTCAAGCAGGAAGATAGACGCTGCCATATACACACTGTATGCCAGGCTAAGAACTACATGGCCTTCTCCAAAGGTACGGCTGTATAAATCAAAAAGAGCAATAATTGAAGTTGCTGACGATATGCACTGAATAAGAGGATTGTGTTCAGCGATTGACGACACAAGCTCCGGATCTCGGCTGAGCTTGAGCTTAGCTCGATTGAGCAGGATGTTGATTGTGTGGTAGAGGCAGCTATGACATTGTTTTAGCAATAGACACAAACATATAAAGTTAGTATTGCCTACTTTAGCGTCACAACATGACTAGGAGGACAGGTCAATGACTCTGCCGAAAGGTCAATTTTGAGATGAACCGGCAGATCTCGCCACCAGTCACGCAGCTTTGAGCTCTCTGCGAGAGCACATTGGTGGGCGAGAGACGGAGAGAGCGCCTGCGAAGGATTATAAAGATGGATGAGAATCTGGTTGAGGATTTCTGCAAGGCCACATATCTGGATGAAGCTTGAAATCGAGTGCGCCTGTTGAGGCAGATAAGGATACAAGACTCCGTGGGGTGTCCAGGTTTCCAACTCCGCCGTATCATCCACTGCAATAATTTAGAAACCTACACCAAATTACAAAATCAAACTTACTCAAAATACGTGGAGGGCTGATTTCCGAATGTTGGATCAGCGGAGACCGACCAAAATACAACGATATCAACTTGTCCCAGAAGTAACAGCTCCAGAACAAGCGATTCCGGATCTCTGTCTCTTCAGCCGAAAGCTCGCCAGCATCCGCATATCTTTTACCATCCACACAAATGCCCATATCATCAATCAGGCGGAACGCCATGCCACTGTAAAGCCAAGCCTGAGTCCGATTCCCACGACCGCATTCCTGCGCGCTCAGCAACAAAAGCGCCTGGACCGTAGGCACTCTACTATTTCCATGCTGTACATCCAGAAAAACGTGCTTGACAGCTTCTTTCGCAAACGCCGCGCCATCCTCAAACGGCGCAAGCAACTGGTCCATACCCGGCTCGCCGCGACACCACCGCACAGAGTGCGATAGAATCGCATTCAACAGCGCCTGCGAAAAGTACGGCCCGCCATTCTGCATATCGCCTAGAGCACATCAGCCCAGCCCACGGCAAATAAAGGGGTGTCGTCTTACGCGTAAATGCAGGCCTGTACACGAAGTTGAAAAGCGGCTGGATCCAGCAGAAATGCGAGTCCAACAGCGAGCGAAACGGCTCCTACCATACCACGTGAGCTTGCACACCAAACCCAAGACCAAAAAAGAAAAAAAGAAAAAAAATCGTTCTTTTCTTACTGGGATATCGGCCAGACGCTCATACGCCCGTTCGCGCCACGCACTATTCACCAGACTCTCTTTCTTCGCCGCAAGCTGGGGGTCCACCAAGCTCTCCTTCACCGCCAGCGTGCGAACACTGCCGGGCAACTGAAAGAGACTAATCGACTCATTAAGCCTCACCGGTTCCCCATCAGGTCGACTTTCGTCCGCGGCTGGCGAATACGGCTGGGGCTCTGACGCCGGACTCTGACTGCTCTGGTCATCGTTGGGCTGGCGGTCGGAGGGCGAGCCTTTGGCGTCGGTCAGCGCGGCCTCGAGCAGCCGGACTTTTTCCTCGAGGCGCTGCGTGTACGACAGCGTGGGCGATCTACGTGCAGATAAGCATATGGCCCAAGGCCCAGGGGCGGGGGCTGCGTCATGTAGCCAAGCAGACTGAGCACCTTGGGCTACGCTGCAGCTGGACTGGCTAGCAACGCGGTAGTGCGGGATTCCTTACAATTTATACACGCACGTGTCTCCGCGGCTTTTACAGCGGTTGCATAAGGGGTGAACGGCGTCACACTTTACCTGGAGGTGGGTATTAGTCTTGGGAACGGGGGGAGGTCGTGGGGTGCAGTGCTTGCCTTTCGCTTTCGACATGGCTCGCACGAGAAGGCACTCTTCTTTGGGTGGCGCCTTGATTCTGATGCGCCGGACATGGCTCCACTAGATCACCTCCAATCTACCCACGTGATCCGAATCTGCTTGGATGCAGTGAAACCGCGCTTCTTGTCTGTGAGTGCTGGTCGGTACTTGAGCGGGAATGCACGGTGCAGGTACCAGAGCCTCGGTTAGTGTTCACGAACCCCTCCCCATAGCCCAATCGTCACGTTATTGGCCGAATTAGTTTTAGGCTACGATGCGCTGGACATAGATGAAGGAGGGGATGGCAATGCGTGAACATCTTTGGGTGAGCATTTTTAAACATGCAGAGAAATCTTGGTTGAATAGTGTATCTCTTGTCAAGCTTGCGGTAAATTATCTAATGCCTTTTCAGATGCTTATGTTTTGGGCCATGGAGCTAAGACTACCATCCTTCTCCATCGCATACCATATATCTGCCCAGTGAGATATGCCCCAGTACTCGGGCTACCGCTCAATCTTCCATACACCCACACCCACGAAAAACGCTACGACATGCATCCCACACCACACACTATGAATCAAGATTCAACCATCATATTCCACAACTTATACCGACCCTCCAAACGATCCACACCCATTCTCTCTCCTCTCTCTCTCAATCCTCCAAAACGGGTATCCATCAAACAAAAAAGGCGCTTCTCTCCCCCTAACTTCCTACCACACTACCTCCTCCCCTGCACTAATTAGCCCAGCACAGCCAAACACAGACGTCAACTCACCATTCCGCCCACGCCCCCAACCGCAGCCCTCTGCTTCCCAAGCCAACTCCTCGGTGCCTCACTTCGTCTCTGCAATATAATCGTATTACTCTGCAGCCGACTCGTCATATCGTACCACGCCGACGTAATGAGGCTGTTCTCACGGCGCAGGTTGTCGAGTTCGGATTGGAGCTCGGCCTGTGTGTTGTTAATTTCAAAAAGCTCGTTCACAACACCTTGTGAATAGAACCGAGCAGGGGAGGAGAGGGATTGGACTCACCGAACCCTTTGCCTTCGCGTCGTCCTGCGCAGCGGCAAGTTGCGCGCGGAGATCGGCGGCGGTGGCGAGTTGAGCTTCGAGGTCCTGGGCTTGTCAGTCGAGTTCAGTTCGGATCAGTTGAACAAAGGAACGACAAGGACAAGGGTTAGATAAGTATACTTCACTGGGCCAGGGACAAACTTGCCGCATGCTCCAGGACAGAAGCGAATTCGGGGCACAGTGCCTCGTGTCGTTTCCTGGGCGCGAGTACATGTGCTAGCTGACCACAGGACCCAGTCGACGAAGTAGACGTATCCTCGCACGACTTGTTCTTCTGTGGCGACGCAACTAGCGTGGTGGCTGAGAACGACTCATCGCGCCCCTGCAACCGCACTGTCCCCCCAGCCTCGGGTGTGCACTCGTAAGAAAATTGGCTCCAACTTACTTTCTTCGCCTTCTCCAGCGCCGCTTCAGACGCCGCAACAGTATCCGCTATCTCCCTACTCGTAGCGTCCAGCACGTGGGGCTGCACTTCCGGCGCGGCGCCCACCACCTTCTGAATCTGCTCGCGAATCAGTCTTAAAGTTTCTGCGTTTTTCAACTCGCCCAGCTCTGGCGACAAATGCGCGCGATCCAGCAGCGCAGCCCTCAGCAGCCCCGCCTTCTCCTCATTCGCAAGCTCAAGATCTCTCAACCGCTCATTAGTTCTCTGCTGCAGCGCCAGCACGCGTTCATGCTCCGCCTGTAGCCCAAGCGCCTTCTCCTCCTGACCAACGTCCGCTTTCTTAATAAGGTCGTTGCGCAGCTGGGCCATCAGCAGGTCCTTCTCGCGCAACCTTCGGTGTAATTCCTGCAGCTCTGTTTCCGCGGACAGCAGTTTCTCGTTCTGCTCAAAGAAGGGCTTCTCACTTGCTTCGTCTTTGTCGGCCATTATGTCGGAGCGGAGGCCGAGATTTTCTTGCATTTGCTTGAGGGTTTCTGTTTCGAGGGATTTGAGGCGCGCGCTGAGAATGTCGACTTTTTGCTGGAGGGCGATTGCGTCGGCGGTGATGCGAGGGTCCGGGGTTGGGCGGGCGCTCATGGGCTCTTCTATGGTTTTGGTACTTTCGTCCTGGGTGAGCTCGTCTTCTAGACTACCGCCTCGATCTGCGTGATTCAAAGTCTCGAGATCTTGGATGCGGTCTTCTAGCTCTTGTTTAGCATCTTCGGCCTTGTATTGTAGCTCTCGGGTTTGTTCGAGCTGTTTCATGAGCAAAAGGTTCTCATGCTCGACTCTCGTCCGCTTGCCTTTCTCCTCGAAAATAGCTTGCTCGCAGTTGACAAGGGTTTGGCTGTTCTCCTTGTTGACCTTCTCCAGCGCTTCACATCGCTCTTCAATATTCTCCAGCTGCATAAGCCGCTCCCGTGACTGTTGGTAGTCCTCCCGAAGCGATTCCAACTGCTTTGTTTCCTTCGTTAGTGACTCGATCTTCTTCTTGAGGTTCTCATTCGCCTTGGCTCTCTGGCTCAATTCATCGCGTTCTGCTTTGATGAGCTGCAGTTGATCTCGCAGGTCCTGTTTTGACCCCTCTTCGCCTTGGTATCGATCCAATCGCCGCTTTTGACTTTCCAGAATGTCCCTAGCATTCGCGAGGTCGGTCTCGAGCTGGTCTATGTACTGTCTGTCGCGCGCGAGGTCGTTCCGTAATTGTTCTACGTCGTTGGACTGTGCTCGCTGTGCCTGTGTCTTACGCTCATCCATATATAGTGTCGCTTCACCCAGCTCCTCCTCGAGTTGTGCTATGCGAGCGCGAGACTGCTTCAGGTCCTCTTTCAATTTCTCGGTCTGAGTCCTTAGAGCAGCTCTATCTTTGTTTGCTTCAAACAACTGTGCTTCTTGCTCGAGTTCGTTGTCTCGCCCGACGGCCGAGATTTGACCAGACACAGCCCGCCTTGGTGTTGTGTAGCCGGATAAATTTGGCTCAGGAGTCAGCTCTGAGTCAACGCCCAGTTCTGACATTCTCGCATCCAAGGACTGCATATCTTGTATGGCTTCTGCTATCGTCTCGGCCGTCTTGGTGCCCAGCTGTGCCATGACCTGCAGCATGCGTTGATTGCTCTTGGGCGAGAAACACGCGGCGAGGAGAACGCCCATGGTCAACTTGGCTGTGAGCATTGTGGATCCATCTCTTGCGCCAGTTTTCAAATCTGGGACCATGCGCTTGGTAAGAACAGGTAGTTGTCCACATTCTTCTCGTATGTAGGTAGACACGGCGCGTTCGATGTGTTTCAGATTCTGCCATCTTGGTATCCAGTCGGATGTGCGGCGGCTACTCTCGTCGAAGTTAGGGAGCGACTCGTTGAAGGCTTCGGCGTCGACATCTGCGAGAATTTGCCAGAGTACTTGGCCGTCTTCGAGCTGGTTCCAGGCCGTTACTCTCCCTGGGAGATCGAATGTGTTCACCTGCGGCGTGTGTTGTTAGTTCTATGTAGCGGCGTACAGAATCGTGGTTGACGCGTACCCAGTCGAGGAGAGCTTTCAGAAGCTCGGGCTTGAAGTCGTCCATGATGCAAGATGGCGGGGCTCACAATCTCAATCAGGGCAGCGCTACCAGTGCTATACGCGTTTGGGGGCAAAGGTATAGCAAAGAGAATCTATGCATCATGAGAGGAGGGGCGTATCATGAGGGACAGAATAGAGCCCGCACGATGCTGTTGGTGGCTCGAGGCGATGATGGTGGTCGGTCGGTCGAGATGGCGCTAGGCGGGGGTCGAACGACGTCCGAAGCTGGGATCAAGTGGTCAGAGAGGCTTGACGTGAGAAAGGAAGAAGCAGTGGAACGAATGTGTAGAGAGGCTTTCGAAGGCGCTCACTCGATTATGTGCATGCATAGACTATGACCGTGTTGAAACCAGATGCGTCCCCAGATCTACCCGCCAATCCAGGCCGCGGGGAAGTGGCGCCCATGCGCCCATGCGCCCTGCCGTCAGCGCCAGCCCAATGTGCATCACGGTGCAAAATATGCAGCAACGACCTCAGCAAGAACAGTCTCATTGTAGCGCATACAGAAGAATAGCCGCCTTCCATAAAATACATCCAACGCCTAACCACTCCCGCCATACCAGACGCCAGAGTTCCCAATCCAGATACCATACTTCATTCCGCATGCTCCTACGTATCCTGCGTGTGCACGACACCGTCCTCCTCGATCTCAGGCTTGTGCTTTGCATCCATCGTCGACACAACCTCGAAAACAGAGGCGGGTGCATGGCACGCAAAGCCCTTGATGATGTCTGCCAAACTACATTAGCCATGTCCTATTACTACTGCAACGTCTTTCAAACTACTCACTGTACTCATGTGTAATCACGCCCTTGCCATCGATAATCTTCTGCTTCGCCGCCTGGATCACACTGTCGGGCGTGTCGTTTGGCCAGCTCATGATGACAGACTTGTGAGGCGCAACAGCCATGGCGAGAGTGGCAAGCAGTGCAACGGTAAGCGAAGTAAGTGCGAAGCGCATGGTGGTGGCTGGTCGCGGGGACGGGTGCGAGAGAGGTTGTCTCAAGGTTGCGGATCGCTATGGACGGCTGCTACGTCAGCTATTCAGACTGCAAGCGTCTAAATTGTGCAGGCGGGCTAAATGGGGAATAGGAAGGTAGAAAAGTAGAAAAGTCGCTGCCTGCGCGTTAGTGGGAGAGAAGGTGCTGGGTTATCAATGGACGCTGGGAATGGTGTTTGCGAATCGCAGGCGTCATGGCCCAGAGCAGAAGGTGGCATATGCATACGTAGTGCTAGCATGCCGGGGGGGCGTTGGTCCGTTGGACCCTGTTCCACCTGCACATCATTCCTCACACAACATCACCCCACATCACGCACCACAAACGCTAGGAACAACGTCAGCACGGGTGTGACGATTCGTGATTGCTACCAATCTATGGTAATACGACCCACAGCTTCCCTCCAATGCAGAGGACAAGGGCCGCGACTTTTTACCTCCTGTGCTCATGCTGAACGTTTTCCAAGGAAGCGCACCATATGTGTATGTCTCCATCATGGACTCCCGTAGCATGTAATAGAGAAAGGATAGAATACAAAAAATGCAGTGATAAAGAAGGAAAAATCAATGAGCCTTGGTAAAAAGCTTGTCCAGTACGCCATGAGATGCGCAGGAGAGCCTAGGCTCCGCAAAGATGCTGAATCGTGTCGATACTATACAGACCAGTCTGCCAGCTCCTGAGAGAATGCGGATGAGTGATAAGCAACACTCCCTCCATCTAGGCAAGATCAAGAGATAGAAAAGAGAAGGCTCCAGATGGCTGCCGCCCAACGCCAGCTCAAAGATGTCAACCGCTAGAGATATTGCAGTATCAATGAACGTCGGACTGCGTGAGCCATGGCGGCCGTGACTCGTCAGATCATAAGTCGTCGAACATGTCGTGAGCGCTTAGAAGAAGTTGCCCATGCCGTTCTGGGCGCCACCATACTGGTAGCCTTGGTTTTGTACAGAATTATGCAAATGGTGGGGAAGAGGGGGATTGCTCATGCGATGCGGCTGAGGCGAGGCAATGTTGGGGCCATAGTTCGCAGTAGCAGTGTACATGGGTGGCTGATAGGCAGAGGACCCGTTAGCCTGGTAAACAGGTGCGCCAGGGCCTTGAGTAGCGAACGTCGACGTCATCTCACCGGGCTGAGTGCCGTTATTGGTGTGGGGCGAGACCTGACCCGAGGCAGCGCGGCCAGAGAAGGCTGCAAGGCGGCCCTCACGCTCCTGAACTTTGCTCTGGATGCGACGGCCATAAGGAGTCTGACGGATCGATGGCAGAATAGGGCGCATGATCTCGATGAGGTGTAGACAGAGTTCCGTAGGTGCAAACTCCAATGCAGTCTGAACAACGTAGTTACCGTAGGAGTCGCGCATAAGCTTCTCAAGCTCCTCGGCGTCAAGAAGCTCCTCGATCATCATCTGCTTGGCCGACATCTCAGCACAACGAATGCACTTCTCAATGACATTGGAGCTGAACTTCTGCTTAGAAAGCTCAACGACCTTGCCACGGAAGCCTTCACACATAGGCGTAGTGAAGGCAGGATCATTCAAGTCGAGAATGTACTGAACGACGTAATTGCCAAACGGATCCTGAACAAGGTGGAAGCTGTGCGCTGTGATTTTACGGACAAGGTCAACCTTCTGGAAACCAGACGCATGGTCGATACAGCGCTGAAGGACGCAACAGCCATGGCGATGAGTACCGACAACAATGCAGTGCTCGCCTACAGCATCAAAGATGAACTGAGCCTCGGAAGATTTGAGATGGTTCAAGCACTTCTGAATGACGTGATTACCGTTGAGGTCCTGGATGAGCTCAACAACCTGGCCAGAGAGAGCTGAGATGATCATCTGCGTCTGCGAGCATGTCAGTATGTCGAATGAAGATAGGCGTCGAATTCCATACCTGTTCCTCAGTGGAAATGAACTCAATCATTTTCTGCAGAGCTCGAGTGCCGTGTTGATTGAAGGCAATCGAAACCATGGCTGGGACAGCATTATGGACGAGCGTGTTGCGCTGCTCATCATTGGTAAACTCCAACATCTTCTGGCAGAGATAGTTGCCGAAAGGATCCGTCATGAGCTCGACGACATGAGGAGCAGTCTCGTCGAAGATGATCTGCAGGTTGTCTGGGTTGCGCTCTTCGAGCTTCTTCTGTAAGAAACGGCAGCCATGTTGATCCTTACAGAGGCTGTAAATCTCATGGGCAGGCATCGTCTTCAAGTCATAGTTCATAAAGCGGTTGGCATCGTTTTGGAGACGACGGGTCTGGATGACGCGAGCTTGGCTGTCTTGAACACGACCACTAGGTCCATAGGTAGAATAAGGGTTGAAGTACGGAACGTTGCCGCCATACATGCCGTTTGCGCCATAAGCAGGAGGTCCATTCATCTGAGGTCCACCCATCTGAGGTCCAGGTCCCACCGAAAGACTATTCATAGCGCCATTCAACATGGCCATGGCGTTGTTGTTGTACCCGTAGAAAGGTGCGGTCGAGGCGGGGGTAGTGGAGTACTGCGAGACCATGGGAGAGCCGACAGTACCGATAACACCATTAACTGGAGCGGCAGACGTGACGGCCGGACCGAAAGGAGCAGCACTCGCGTGGAGACCAGAGTAGGCAGGGCGATATTCTTGATCCTTGTAGCCAGAAGGCACCTCACGGCTGTGCCGATTCATGTTCATCGCATTTAGAGGAATGCGGCCCAAGTTGGCGTTATGGTTGTGCAGGTGTTGCTCTGCATGCGTGTTGAAGCCGGCACCGTTCGTACCATTAGTACTATTCTTGAGAGTGGGTACATCACTCGTCGAGAATGACTGGGTGAGCTTCGGCATGCCATTGGTAGGGCTGGCATAGCTCGAGCGCTTGTTTTCAGGGCTAAAGGTGAACTCGACGGAACGACGGTTATTGTTGGCGCTCTTGATGGGGGTAGCGTCGGCATTGCCACTGCCACTGACTTGACCAACATCATACTCTTCAACTTGAGAAGCTTTGCGGAACGTATTAGTAGGCAATGATTGCTGGGCTTGACGATGACGATATCCTTGCCAAGCATTAGACTGGGCATCCGGGCCAGGGGATTGTGAAAGGGCCAAATCAAGCGCAGCAGAAGAGGCGGAAAGTCTCGTACCATTACCTGCTTCATTACGACGAACCAAGATGGGGAACTTGTCGTCCGTGTTGCTCATCTGAAGATAGGCCTTGTGATCTGGGGAGGCAACAGCGTTGTGCTCCTTGTCCTCTGAGCCGAAGAGGTATGCAGTGGTATCAATGTGACCCAAAACAGACGCCAGATCAGGCAGGTTATCACGGCCACGAAGATCAAGGCCAGTGACAGGCATCGACATGCGGTTGTTCCTGATATGGACGTTAAACAAACTCATCGTTGCCCGTGGTGGGCATTTCATGGTGGCGCAAAACGGGAGGCGCCAAGGCCAGGTGAGTGTAGACTTACTTGCGAGTGACTGGGCTGACGGGAGTGAAGTCGTCGTCGTCGAAATCATCGTGATCCTCGTCAGAGTTGCGGCGAGTGCCAGGCACAGACTGAGAGGGCAAGCCACCGTTGCCGAAGAAAGACGCAGGTGGAGACGTAACCTGCGAGTTGGTACGGCTACCACGAGGGGTAGTCATACCAGGATTGATACTAGACATGCTGAACCGGTTTGGGCGTGAGAAGGCAGATGGAAAGCCGTTGCCGTCACTTAGTTCAGGTGGGGTGGTAGGCTGGCTGTGTGCTGGCTGTTTTCCGTATCGAAGATCGGTGGAGAGACGATGAATCTCCTCTTCGCCGCGACGAGACTGTAAATCAATGAGTTCCATTTCAGCCTCAAAGCGCCGACGTTGTTCTTTTAGATATTCGTACTCTAGCTTCTTTTTCTCCAGCTGCGAGGCTGCGTCAGCAGGTTGTGCGAGACGTAAGGTATTGTTTTGCAACAACGCCAGGACTTTGACCTGGAAGGATACAAAGTCTACAAAGGTAGTGATGGCAAGGATGGGTGTAGGTGCAGAGAGAAAGCTGCAAGCAAAAAACAATCGAGATATCGAGCGTGCAGCAGCCGGACCCTTTGCAATCTTACTTGCAGCAGGATAGGAAAGAGCAAAACATGGGCAAATGAGAAGCGAGTAAAGTCGAGGTGAAGGAGAATTGTCTTACCACTTGAAGCTTATGGTACGTCTAGTTGGATTGGTCCGTCAGCCCCAAGTCTGATTCACCTCGAAATCTCGAGCACGGCAACAACGGGCAGGCAAAACACGCGCAAAGAAAGAATTGGCAGGCAAAAGCTCTGCGCATACAAGGCCCGTCCCAGGTGGGTCTGACATGTATGTATATAAAAAAGAGCAGCACGTACCGCGGTGGTGAACTCGGCGGGCTCGGCGGCCTGCCTGCGCTGCAGACCAATTGGCGACAGCGGGGTGCTCAGGGTCGGGATGTTGTTTGTGGTGAAGCGGCGGTGCAGCTGGCCGCGCACGTCGCTGGCGGTATTGTTGGTGGTGGATCCGATCTGGGTGCCAGCAGCGTTACGGAAAGCGAATGACTCCTCGCGCGGCGAGCGGAGGGCCGCAGAGCCTGCGGGGAAGGCCATTACGGCAGAACTAGAAATACACTGGATGCACTCCGAGTCAGCGCAGATTCGCAGTAGGTGTCGTTGCAAGCGACTTGGGGTGAGGGGTGCGGGCGGTGAGGAGGTGCGACGCCGTGCTGGAGCGAGACTTGGTCGGCAGGCCAGGGCACGCGGCCGGCGGCAGACATACACAGGAACCCGTACACTACACGCGGCAAATGCCCGCTCTGCCTCTGGTGGTGCGGAAACTCTAGGAAAAGGCCGTCGGGGGAGGGTTGAGCAAAGAGGCCTGGGGGACGAGGGCTGGTTGGAGGAGCGGTAACTAGTGTGCTTGTGCTTGCCCGTGACACGCTTTGGTCCTGGGCCAGGCGGGCGAGCAGAGACAGAAGACAGGAGGCCGGACAGAGGCAGGCCTGCCGTCGAGCACAGGATGCGGATACAGGATACAGGATACAGGATACAGGATACAGGACACAGGATAGTATACAGACAGAACAGAAATATATTGGTACAGTGCAGGCGAGGAGTGACGCCCTTGCGGCCCAGTAGAAGCCAGTCCCTAGACCCTTACGCTAGCCCGCCATGCAGCCTCCAACTCTTCATCTTCCCCAATTAGACCATCCACCTATTTGGTGCTCGGCACACAGCCCTCGGCCCATCCTCGACTGTCTGCCAGCAATAACAGCGCGGCTACCGTGGTATTCTGCTGCCACCGCGCATGTCTAGACTCCAGGCGACACTGAGCATTGCCGACCCGTGCTGGGTCACATGCAGGCCGACACCACTCGTCGCCCATTCTCTCCAAACCACGTCTGATCTGCGCCCGCTCGCCATCAAAATGAGGGGCATTTCGACTCCACGGCCGGGTGCTGGATACCGCGGGGCAGTCGTGCTGCTTGTGCCGTTTATCTGCCTCTTGCAGACGCGGTCGAGACGGTGAAGCGCCAGGTCAGATGACGCCGTCAGCTGTGACGACGAGCTCTCTCTCGCGCTCGTCGCCTCACCCGCCGTCTTCACCTTGGGCGCCGCCACTCGCGCCCATCCCACGGCAGCAAGGCAGAGACGGTTAGTGAGGTACGGCTGCACGTTCACCGCTCTCATTGCTCAGAACGGCGGAGCTAGCATGGGAAAGGAAAAGGCCATGCTGCCTTAGCGACGTTTCAGCCCTCCCCGCACTTGCCAATCGGCTGAAGACGAGACCGCGTCCGTGCCAGGTGAGCGCCGCCGGGACGAGAGATGGCGCAATCACAACCGCCACCAGCCAGCAGTGGAACAGAGCAGCAGGCCATACACGCTCTGCACCGAGCATCTTCTCGCTGCACTGTCCGTGGGCATCCGCCAGGTGCCGCAGATTCTCCTTCTCAAACTGTCTACTCACCGCCCGCCAATCACGTCGAGTCCCGGCTCTTTGGTACTTCGGCTTTGCTCTGCACCTCCGCACCAAAAGCAATGCGAACTGCACCCAGATCACGCCGCCCGCCCAGTCGAGCCCGTGCCGGGCCCTAGGCCCTGCGTTGCGGCATATGCATGTTGCCTGGCGACGGTAACGTGCGTTGGCACGAACGTGGCACTTCCACTGAACCACGCCCGCGACATATCTCCGAGAACAACCTGTCCAAGAAAAATTGTGCACACTCAAATCACCAAATTAGCGTTATCGCCCCGCTACCATATGTAGTAAAGAAAGACCTCCCAAAACGTACGGGAAACCATACCTACATAACCACACAAGGACACAGCTTCATTCTCCAGCATCGATAGCTCAGTAGTTGTACAAGGCATCATCATTGCTTTGCGATACCAGACGGTTGGGCTATAGTCGAACGAACTAACGGCAGCCTGTGCCACGGAAGATGGAACCTTTCGCATCAACTTCAAGCATCCAAGCAGGTTTTTCGCTTGTTCTTGAACGTCCGCTATCGATGTGCCAAACGTAGTATTTGCGTTATACTGAAATGCCAAAACCCTTGCAAAGGAAAACCCGCTCAGACAGCAGGGTCCAGAGCCAATTCACCTCAATATCGTCATGTGTCCACGTATTTTCCAGGTGAAGTTTGTTACCATGCACGTTCATGCTGTGCACAGCAATGATGCTATACAATCTATTAGAGCAGCGATCGAAGGCGCCGTGGCACCATGTGATTGCTCGAGCGTTGCTTCCAACAGTGTTGAGATTGCGACGAGCGTATTGCCGTCTGAGGATTCCACGGTTCGGGAAGCCTGGGTATCGAGTAAGCAGGAAATCTCTGGGTCATGAGTATGCCCTTTTCCTTACCATGTTCCTACCTGGTAAAGTGTTTCCGGTAGCGTCCCTAGTGCAGGCTTGCATGTAAGACCTTCCTGTATTTTGACAATGGCCCCTCGTTTATGCCAATGTTTGGGGCGCGAAGTACCACTTAAGCGTGCGCTGGCGAGTATGAGACATTCCATAATAGGCGCAACTAAATCAACCTTCTCAATGATCTAGGCCTTGAAGGTATGGAGCTCGTTGGTGTCACAGTGCGAGCCCAGGGACGCTCGAACGCTCGAAATCGGATACTTAGGCCTCATACATGTCAACAGAACTGGGTTAAGGTTTTGGATCGGTATTGGAGTACGGAGAATCCTCTGAAAAAAAAATCTGTTGAGCAGCAGTTCTATAAGCGTTAGCCTGCCTGCCACACAGTGCGGTAGGCATTACAGAAATAGTTCCGATCTACGGTATCTCTCACGTAACGGCTCCCAATTCCTAAACATGCGGCACCCTAGGTATGGAGCTATAAATAAGAGTATTGTATTAGTCAAGGCCTAATAAAACAGCAGGTGGAGTATGAAATCACCAACACATTTGACCCATTTCGGTATAGGTTGTTTGACTACGCATGGACAGACATTACTTCATCAATGGCAGAGCACGCCTGTGCCTATAGTGGCGACTCTCCACAACTTCGCTCCTCTTGCCCACACTCTTCGTCGTCGTATTCCTCGCCGGGAACCCATCCCACGAGAGCGCATACGTGGCGACCGCATCAGCAATAGCCTTCCCATGCAACTCATACGCATCCAAGTTCAAGTTAGTAACGTTATCACACGCCGAATGGTAGCACGCGTCCAAGGCAATACCCGCCGTTCCACCGAACTGCAACGCCTCCTCCGCCGTCTTATTTTCCTCGGCACCCGTGAACAAACCTCCAGCCGGAATGCCAGCATCGAGGAAAGGACCATAGTCGGATCGGCCGTCAAAAGCCGTAGCCGTGAAGTTCTGCCCTGCCTTGGTGAAGTAGTTCTCGAAGAGCTTTTCGATTTCAGCGCTGCCGGCGGGTCCGCTCCGGTTGAAGGCACTTCCGTCTCCGTCGTAGATGGCGTTGATGTAATTTGGCGAGGCAATCTGCGCGTCATAAGTATCCGGGATGAAAGGAACCAAGGCATAACACAACATACCATATCGAAGTTCAAGTAGGCGCGGATCTTGGCTGCTTCGGCGGCGGCCAGTTTCGTTACGTAGTACGTCGAGCCCAAAAGGCCCTCCTCTTCCGCAGCCCAAAATCCAAATGTCACAGCGTTCTTAATTGTGTATTTGGATAGCGCTTTGGCGACTTCCAGAATGCCCACTGTTCCGCTTCCGTCGTCGTTGATACCAGGACCAGCAGCCACCGAATCAGTGTGAGCGCCGAGGGCAAGTTTGTTGTTCTGGTCGCCACTCTTCGTCGTCGCAATCACATTGTGCGTAGAGATATTGCGAATATCAGTCGTGATATCGACCGTGGCGGTAACATTCTTGCCCCCATTGATAGTGGCCACATACGACGCTCCCAATTCTTGCGTGATGCTGATAGACGGGACATAATTGCCTTCTGGGCGAGGAGGAGGGCCCAATGTAGCTTGGATAGGAGGCCCCGCTGCATTGTTGTAGATGAGTGCTGCCGCCGCGCCAGCCTTGCCTGCCAGCGCCGATTTGAGGCCAAATTCGCAGCTCCCGCGAGAGATCAGGGCGATGTTTCCAGCAACGGCCGCAGGATAATCGGTCTATTCTTGTAAGCTTGGACATGGAAAGACAATTTGGTGTGGCTTACCGCATTGCATCCAACATTGCTCACGACCACTAAGGGAGCAGTAACTTTGCCCGAAGCCGAGTAGTCGAACAGCAGGAACGACGTTGCCGGTGGCGTGGCCCCATCCACAAGAAACTGATTGATCGAGCCACTTATCTGCGCCACCGTGAAAAACTCCTGCAGAGACACATCATAGTACCCGTCCAGCGACTCCAGCGACTCCTTCAGCCAGTAAATCGTAGCATTGTGTCCCGGGCTGCCTATCAACCGGTTCCGTTCAGACGATGCGTACGCAAAGTCCTCGAGCTGCTGCGCACCGGCAAGGAGTTTAGCACGCGTGATGTCCGCCTTGAGAAGATCCTGCGCACATCAGCGCCGAGTCAACACTATACTTCAATCCGAGTTCCTACCGCGCTGACAGTCGGCTTATACACCGGATACTGCCGTCTCTCCACTGCCATGGCCACGGTGCCCAACGCGCCCCAAACAGCAAATGACTTCATCCCGCAATATATAATTCCGCGTAAATTGTGTTCGGCGAAAAGTGCAGAATCAAAATCACACGCCTTTCATTCCCGCCCACGCTCTTTATACCACATTCGCCTTGCGTCAACGCCGTGTCAACGCCGTGTCACCCATCCATTGCATCATCCCCGCCAAGCGCCCGATATTAATTATCCACACGAACGCATTTCCGTACGAATGCGCGGTCAGCGCCTTACTTGATGGAGCAGCTGCGAATCGTGTGGCTTGGCTTGGCGGGTGGGGATGCGGATGGAGGTTGGATAAGGCGTGCGGGTGCGTGGTGCCAAGATGCGGTGCCTGTTTTGTACGGCATGGATTGTACCGGTATCAGCTGTCTTGGGTGGGGATGCGGCAATATGCAGGTACGTAGCCAATGGGGAGGCAGGACTTATCGCGTGGCGCAGACAGGCTGAGAGGAGGATCGTCGCTTCGGGTCTTGGTGGTGCTTTGGGGAGGTGGATGTTGTATCTTGTTGAATGCAGGTAGGGCTCCTCCGGCTAGATCTGGAAAATGTGCGGTGTGGCAGACTTTAGTCGTCAGGGGACTTGTGCATACGAGATGTTCGAGAATAGGCTAGGTTGCGATGACATATCGAGTGGCGATTCGCGAGATAAGATATCCTAGGAAGAATACAGGACCACACAGATGCACACCCGGGCAAATTTAAAACGGCGTTTGATATATAATGGTCAGGAAATATAGTTATTATAACTACAATGGACGAGAGCAAAGAGAGAGGTGAACTAGGGCTCTAGAAATAAATAACTGCTACAAAAGAAGAAAGATCGTTCTGAAACACAGCGATATAGCAAACTGTCAACAACAGAATTCTACATCTAGAGGTACTGGAATTAAAGGCTAGAAGAAGACAACAATCACTCGACAAGCCAGTTTACGCCATTCGAGCACGCCATCACAGCACAAATAATTCCACACCAAGGGAATATGTGTCTATATTTGTAAACAGGACGTCTTACATGCGTTGTAACATCCCAGCTGCATTCTTTTTCTATCTAAAGCGCGCCTTTTCGCAATACGGCTATACCGCAATTACCGGGGCGTGGAATATGTCCACAAGCACACTGGAGTCTAGACAGGACCTGAAATAAACTTGTACACGGATGTCAACAAGGGATAGAGGGAGGTAAGATACAATAAACTAGCGTTTATTCAAGCCAAGTGATATCTCGCATCAAGTGATAGCAACGACAAGTTCGCTGGTACATCCTACTCCCAGTGCAACGTCGCATTGACGCAAGCGATGTCCTGTACAAATACCATGGCCTGCATCTACTACACTGGAATAGCTATATGTTTTGGCGCCGTACTCAAGGATGAGGTTTTTACATGTGGTCAAGCAATGCATCATAGGCAGCGAATTACGTTTTTCAGAAAAAAAAAAAGAAAAAAAAAAACGATAATTCTGCTCTCGTAGGAACTCCCGAAGATAGAAACGTCTCTTTTGATGGCCAGTGACCCTATTGTAATTGATCTTGATATTCAGCCACCTAGCCTCACACAATATAGATGATTGTAGTTCTTACTTTACATTTCTCTGGCGGCCAGAACTCGACGACGAGACCAATGATATATTACCTTGTTAGATATATGAATACGGCGAAACTGAGCTGTATGAACTCAATGACGCCAATCCAGGATATATTATTTGTAGTTTAGGGCCTTGACGAATCATTTGTTTGTGTAACGGGCTTTCTTGCCAAGGCCTTGCAACCCGACCAGTGTTGGGCACCGTCTCATAGTCTTTTTGTTAGTATATGCTGTGGTCTATTAGTTTGGCGGCTCTGACAGCGTTTATATAACTGTTAGCGATGTTGATAGGTCTGGCTTCGTCTTCGTATAGCACAACGCCTTCGCTCCTCTCTATTCTTATACGCAGTTATTGTATTCCAAGTTAGTATCTATCAGGGCAGGTACGCCATTTCTTCCCCAACATGTCAGCGATGAATCCTTCGTTCTCGGACTTGGGCTTAAGACTGTCCTTAAGTGGGCTAGATTTTTCGTATTCAGTTGTACGCCAGATTTTGTTCAATTATTTTACACGCGCCTGGAGGCGAGCCCTCAGTTGCAGATGAATGCCCTAGTCTTCGGGAAGGTGGTCAGGTACTACTACCACCCGTCTCGACCTTAGAGAGTGCTCTAAGTAGTGATTTGATTATAAGATATTCAGACTTTCGGTTGCTCTAGCAGTACCACCAGTACCACCAGATCGGTAGTGGCGACAATATTCATAATGCCAATGACCCGAGGTCTGTCTGGGAACATACCTCGAAAGTTTGATCGTCCACATCTCCCCAGTCAGTCTGAGTGAATTCATGACCTTATCTACTACGTACTTAGGATAACTCATGGCAGGACTATTTTGAACCCCATAGTCACGTAGGTTGCGCTTATCCGTAGTGCAGGTGGGCTCATATGCGTAACTGAAAACGTTTACCTTCTTGCCACGAGGAAATGACCCCTCGTATCCAACCTCTTATTCTTCATGAATACCTTCGTGAAAATATGAACCAATGTGCTGCTATGCTTCTCTGCCGCTCGCTGGATCTGTGGAATTTCATTCATGCAACATAACTGCCAAGGTGGGCCTTGAATTTCAGACTAATTTCATCTCCATTGACTTCCATCTTTTGGTCCTCTAGGACAGTAATTTTGTCGCCTTACCCCGACACGGGCACCAGAGCTTTGGATAAACCCAGAGGATAGGCCGAGTTGTCGTAGTAATATCCACTTACTCATCGATGGGGTGGTCTTTTTTGCCAGTTGCATCTCAACAGCTAGCCTCTAGAAGTATGCTCGTATGCAACAGTAGCGCTTCGCAGGATGGGTCGGATTGGGTTTGAAACTGATACGTTCAACCACCGTCGTCAATTCCATGAAAGGTGTCATATATAGAGAACAATTTTCGAATCCTTCCCGAAATGTTTCTCGGCCTCACGCTCCAGAGTGCACCGTTCCCCTGTTTGATATTGGTATTTGCTTCGGGTCATGGTAGAGATTTTGTAGTGATATTCCAGCTGCATGATAGCTAGATAGTTCAAATGGTAGCAACCTCGTCATGAAGGTAAACGCAGACATTCTGTCGGTTTCTAAAGTGAATGTAGAGCCAAAAAAGGAAAAAAAGGGTAAAATAAATAAGGTGCCAGAATCAAACTTTAGCGAAAAAAGAGAAGCCTTGAACCTACTAACCACAATAGAACCTACCATATAGAGGCTAAGCTACGCCGGTACTTGGAAAACTAGCGCTCGACGACACTGTCAGAGACACTACCAGACCTTTCGGACCCGGAACTCCTATCGTGGCGTTCAGAACAAAGCTTCCCACCCGGGTATGTTTTGGATATTTTAAAATACTTTGATATATATAGGACAATAAATTGAGTTGATCGTGTCTGTTGTAAGTGTTCGAAATAAGTGGGCAATTAGGCGGCATGCTGTACCTGGGGTGAAAGGCAGTTGCAAACGCTCACTTATTCAAATCGTTTCACTCACTTGAGTGATTCTGGAGCCTCCCAAGCCGGAATGCGTAGAAGTTAACCAAGCAGCATCTGAAGGGACACTGGAGCATGATAATCTGTCCGTCACCTTGTAGCTCGACGACTTCTGATACACGCCCACTCAGCTACGCTAAACACATGTATAACAACAGTGATATATTCCTACCTATTACAGCCACCTTAGAAAGGTAATTGAAGACGTTTTGGAATACTATGGGGAAAGAAGATATCATGATAAAAAGGACTGTAACAACGAGAGCTCACATCCTGAGCCCCATAGGATCGTTCTTCTTCTTCTTCTTCTTCTTCTCCATGCACTCCATCACCGTATCCGACTCCACCGCACCTGTGCACTGCCGTCCATGGTGCTTCCAGACCTCGACACGCAGCAGCTCAATGACATCGTAATGCCGGTCTCGCGTGCGGACGCTCAGCGCCCGAAGCAGCTCGACAAACGATCCGCAAGCGAAAGAGTAGTCCAAAGGGATCTTCTACTTGAAGCAAATAATAAATAGTATAATCCTCTCTAACTGACCAAGCAACTCTATCATAGAGTGCGGCTACCTTGAACCTGGTCCTCTCTTCATCTGATGGCAGGCAATCCTCATCAATATGTGCCTCCTCCTGTTGCACTGGTTATCGGGAGCTGTATTCTTTTTATAAAGAATTTGCTGGCGTCCTCTATGCCCCAGTTTGCTTGAATCAGGGCGATACTGTGCTGTGCGCGCTATTGTTGCTGTTGCTGCTGCTGATACCATTATATGATCTTTGTAGTGGAATGTGATGAGAAAATGGGGGTTAGAGAGTAGAAGAGGAGCAGGTGCGGGTTGAAGTACTTACCTAGGCGGCAAACGGTGAAGACAGTTTTACCTGGGCGTCACTCTCACTTCGACTCTGCCGTGCTGGGCACCATGTCGCATGAGAACAGCTCTGGTATGATTGGGATTGGATGTGAAGACTGTAATCAATAATGATGCTTTGAGAGGTTCAGAAAATGTGCACAAACACTAGTAGCTCACTCATCCAAATCACGCTATCGCATAAATCTATCAAGTATCCCTCCCACCCATACCTGCACCGCATTAAAATGACACAAACACCATGCACCCTAAAATGTATAGTGAAAGATGCATCATATCCCATAACCCATAACCTCATGCACTCCCCTACGAATACCGCCATGTCTCGACCCCACCCACACTCCCCTCCCCTTTCCCTCCCTTCATCTCCCCATCCTCACTAATCGGACTGGGCGTCGGTCTCTTCGGCTCCTTCACACCTTCCTTCAGTAAAATCGACGGCTCGAGGTGCGGCGTCGCCCCACGGTTCTGCGGTGGCGCACCTGACGTAGCAAGTTGCTTGAGCATATGCTCCCACTTGGGGGCACCATCAGACGGATTGGGCGTGCGCGCCATATCGCGCTGAAAGGCGTCATCGGACATAAACATGGCGTGCGGGCGTCCAGGGGGCGCAGGCGCGGGGCCAGGCGTGGGCTTCCAGGCATCGGAGAAGCCGGCGCCGGGTCTGTAGGGAGAAACGTAAGCTTTAGCGCGGCGCAGGAACGCGTTTTTTAGGTACGGGAAGTGCATGAGATAGGACAGGTATTCAGTGGGGGATTGGGCAGCGTGGAGGGTGGTGGAGGAGGCGTACATTTGAGGTGTGGGCGGCCTAGATTGGGTGCTCAGTGTGTTTGGCGGCGCCCCGGCTCGAGGCTGGCCGGCCGAGTTATACGGAGCACGAATGTAGTCGAATTTTGCGTCGTGTGCTAGGCCTTGAGCGAAAGGGTATGCGGGAAGCAAGTGCGGGCTTGGTGTGCCGCCTGAGGGCGCATATGGGTGTGGAGGCATGGCCTTGGACTGGGATGCGTGAGCAAGCTGATCAATTCCACTGGGTATTGGCCCAGTAGTTCCTGGCTGTGCCCTCCAGACCGGAGTCGATTGACCCTGAGGTGGCACATATGGGTGGTACTGGTACTGCTGTGGCGCCTGTGACGGTGGACGATGTTGATGGAAGGCTGGATACGCTACTTGACCAGACTGTGATGGCGGGCGGTGGTCATAGCTCACATTAGGTTGATGTGCCACTGGAGAATTCGGGTTCTTCCGTGTATCTGGATTGTACACGGGCGATTTCCAAGTTGCCATGTATGATTCCTTTGGCTTGTACTGGTATGGTTTGCCTGCGGGTTGTATTTGCTGCTGCATCGACATCCGTGAAACCGTGCTTGGAGCTGGTTTGAGCGGATAAGACATTGGGTAAGATCGTTGCGCGTATACTGGCATTAGCGGCGGTGGCGGCTTGACAGTGTCCAGGAAGTTAGCCAGAGGATTATTCCGTTGCTTTGCTGGGTTTTCAGTGTACTGTGCCCTTGCTTCTGTCGAAGTCTTGCCAAGGTAATACCAAAGTCGGTTCTCCTTGCTCATATCGACCTTCGTTTTCTGCCGTGTTACTTGCGGTGCCGTATGCCATTCTGCCCACTTCTGGATTGCATTAGGGTCCTGGAAAGGATCACCCATATCTGGAACACCATCGGTACGATTAGCGATATCAAGGGATGCATCGCTTTCCTTAAGATGCTCCGGAAGGGCCTTAGCATTTGAAGATGGTTTTGGTCGTTGAGACTCGTCTGGGTGAAGTTTGAGAATGTACTTCCACTCTACTTCGACGCGGTCACTGTTCACGGTTAGCATAATTAATTTACAAGTAATCCACAACTTACCCGTCAGGAAGAACATCGACAATCATAGCCTGTTCATCCGGCCTATTCTCAACCACCTGAGCTCCGTAGATCTGGTACATCTCGCCGCCGACATACTGGAATTGGATAACGTCCCGAGGTTTAAGCGTCTTGCCATAATTCAGAATAAACTTATCCTTCTCCAGAAAATCGACATCAACCGTCTTGTTGTTCCTCTTCTTCGGTCGGTGGAAGCGACACCGGAAGTCGTATCCATCATAAAAGTATTCAGTACCTTCCTCGTCAAACGTAGGCATTGGGCCGAGATCAACTTGCACACCAGCCGCCACCGCACACGTGGCGTGAAAAGCCCTTGTGCACTTCTTCTGCGAACACTGAAAGACGGCGCCGCGCTTCGATCGGCAATAATTGCACTTGAGCTCCAACCGATCCTTGCCAATATTGGATACGTTGCAAACGGTATCGCCTGTCTCTGGTCTCGCGATGATGTATGTTTCCGGCGTGTAATCGGCACAAATGCGATGAGCCTTCATGCCGGTATCGGTGGGCAAAAGTTCATCATAATCAACATCGTTGGGGCACAGGATGCAAGGCATGCCACGACCAGGTATCTTGATGCGAATGCGGATGCGCCTGACCTTCTTCGGCTTTGGCGCTTCTTCGGACTCCTTGCCTCCACGCTTTCTCTTGTTGTTGGCTGGCTTGCGGCCAGGCTTTCGCTTGCCGGCGACGCTACGTGGAGGACTTGGAAGGCGATCTTCGCCGTCCTCTTCGTCTTCATCATCAGTCTCCTCGTAGTACTCGGGTGTAGGCTCGCCTCTCAGTTTACGTTCAATCTCATTGACATCAACCCACACACTATCGGACTCGCAGTTACACTTCTTCGCAATCCGTCCATAGCTCAGCCAGGACTCGTTCGCGAAATTGACAGACTCCGCGCAATTGTAGCCAATGTTGTACCCCGAATGGTAGCCGTAAGGATATGTGATGACAAATTCCCCTTCGTAGTGAATCAATCGATTGACCTTGATGTTAAAGTCCTTCTCCAAACGCTGAGGAGAAATGAGGTACGTCTTGTGCCGCAGGAACTGCGAGCAATGCTTCGCATCGTTCGGCCAAATGCTCTTCATAGCAGTTTCGAAGCGCCGAGCATCCTCTTGAGAGATACTATACCACTGCTTAGGTGCACCGAAATGGATATAGTTGATACTGTAGAGATCAACATCTTCAAGATGCCATGCGAAAGTAGCTTTCCACATGCCCAGATAGAGGTACGCAGTGTTGACACCAGGAACCTTCGTTCCTAGCACGTCAAGCAGGTTGGGGAGCTTCGCCACATTCCAGGATGTTGTGCGCTCGTCGAAGAGAGATCCCGGCATATCGGCGCCGTACATGGGTTGTCCGTAGTTGATAGTCCTCCAGTAGTTGTCTTCCAGCTCCTTGCAGCGTTCAACAGTGTACTCGTCAAGGCCGGGAAGGTGGTAGTCGAAGTCCTCAAAAGCCATTTCATCAACGTAATCTGCCACGGCGCCTCTGTTGTTTAGACGACGAGACGACACAGACTTTTTCTGGTCAGCCGTTTTTGGCTGACGACCGCGAAATTTAGTTGGGGTTGCATCATCTTGGTCTTCATTCTTGATACTCCTCCTCGCCCGCTTCTCTTCCCGGCCGGGAGATGTCGGGGTAGGAGGTACATCCATGGAATTCGCATCGCCATTATTGTCATCATCATCATCATTATTCTGTTCCTTTTTCACTTGACGTCTTCTGGGAGGACGGCCGGGTCCGCGCCTAGATGCACGTGGGGCGTCATCGGCGTTTGTGGGGGCGGCCTGAGCTCTGGTGGAGCGTGTACGAGACGGAGCCTCGGCCGCAGCTTTTCGGCGCTCACCTCGTTTAGCTGGCGGTTGATGATGGGGCTCGTCGGTGACGGCCCGCCACTCAGGCAAGTTGTATGACCGCTGTTTCTCGATATTTGCCTGTGTGTAGATGCCGTGTTGACCAGCGAACTCTTGCATGATTGGATTCTTGACTTTGATCGACTTGACGGCTTCACTAAGATCGGGGAGGGAGCCACGCCTGCGCACAGTGAGTGACAAGCTTTACAACTACTCCGTTGTCGCAGGAACTTACCACTCTGCCGGTGGAACCACCTTGACGATGCCAGACTTCATTCCATACTTGTCAATCTTGTCGACAAATCGCTTGAAGTTACGGAACTGATCCATTGTCTAAACAGTGCACAATTAGCCAGGGTAACGCTTCACAATTATGCCAGGACAAAGGTGCGCGCAGCTCTCGGGCGCGTGCAATGCAGACTATGTCTAGCTCTATTACATACCGGCTTGAAGACAGGTACCTTTCCCCCCTCAAAGTAATGGTCAGGTTCAATGTCCTCGCCGTCGTCGCTGTCAAGCTCAGACAACTCTGACGACATCCTTTCATCCCTTTTGTCATTATCTTCGCTGGTCGGGGGCGTCAGGGCGGCTTTGGGAGCTGTATCATCGATCACGACAGGCGGTGCCTCGACAGAGGGCACCACATCCACAGGCGCGTCCATAGCAGCAGCAGACAAGTTGATCGTCGCGTGCGTGCCTCAGCGCACCCGCAAGAGGGCGTTTGCAGCTAGCGAGCGTAGTTTGGGAGGAGCCTGAGGCCAGCGAACATCGCTCTTCCCGCCACCGCGGCCACAAAGCAGGTGAAACAGAATCGCAATAATTTTCTAGGATGCGCACCGGCTAGGCCGAGCTTTGGGGATCGTTATTGGGCGATATGGCGGGTGGGGAGAGACGGTAGGGCGCGGGCAGTGGTGCTGGAGTGCAATGAGGAGGCGTGGAAGGTGTGAAGGTCGCCAAGCGCGCTAAGCATCCCTGCTAGACGCATAGACGCAAATCGCAGGCCTGGCCTGACCATCAGGTCATCCGGCGCGAACGGCGTGCGATGGAAAGTCTGGATTGGCCGTGGATGGGGGAGCGGAGGGGATGGAGGGGATGGCTATGTGTATTATGCGCAATGCTGAGGTCAGATCTTTTTATATGAGAGGCCCAGGCCCCTATTGCTGCTGCGCAACCTCCTGCATCGTGTGCGATGTCTGGCATGCACGTCATCTCAAACACTTAATCAGCCGCATCGTCTTATCAGATCAAACCAGCCTCAGGTCCACCCGCTCACCACCGCTCCACCACGCCCATTCAGTGTAATCATCTATATTCACTATCTCCATCTTTCTCATAAGTACAAGTTTGCAGAGATGTTCTCATCGGCTACTAGCATATACATACGGCACCAGTGACATCTTCACCCCAATCACCTAAACCCTACCCCAAGCCTTCCTACCCTTCTCGAAAATTTTCCAGTCCCGGGTCCAATTAAGCTTTTCTGACCGCCTCCCTGGTGAGCGTTTGCGGCACCACCCACTAGTTCATGCACCCCGTCCGCCGCAAACCCTCACCAAAACACCAATAGCATCGTGTAATCAGTCGGGCTAGTCTCACCGGCCCTCACACACCGCCGGGGCAATGCACCCCACCACTGGACAGATGCAAGCAACACCCACGAAGTAGGAAGACGGCGTTGACTCATCATCGCTGAAGCAAGGCTAAGCGTGTCCGTGCAAAGGCAGCAATCGGAGCCGTTCCTGACGTTGTCGTCTGGTGCACACTCGCATCGGCAATCAACGGAGCGATGGAAATTCTCCGGATCGACAGGACACGGCCAGGGGTCGGGCGGCATCGTCAGCCCTTGTGGACTAGGCGTTGGTCTTACGTGGCGAACATGCATCTCACCATGTGGTGGTCTGGCCGTTGGATTGGCGACGAGTCGGCACTGAACATAGGCAGGGAGGGGCGGCGGCGAAATCAGTCACGTTGAAGCAGAAAACTCAAAGGCAATAGGCTAGTCCGTATATTTTGAGCGCCAGATCGCATCCCCAGTGAAGCCCTTGATAGTGTACAAATGGCCCATACCCGAGAAGATCCAAGGCACCGATGCTATGCAGTAAACAGAGTAGGCTGTACATGTGCTTTTTGACGTGTTTCATATGTTGCTTTGCTCAGAGGCCGAAGATCGAGAATACATACCCAATCTTGCTGGAGGTCGGGAAACTTTTTGTTGTTTTCGGACCTCCATGCAGCGTGTGCGAGCGGACGCCAAGCGACCTATGAGGAATCACCCCGAGGGGGGCCGCGGAACCCTCCTCGGGGGCCTCTGAACTCACCACGTCCGCGTCCTCGACCTCCACGGAAGTCACCTCGTGGACCACCGCGACCCCTGCCCCTAAATCCTCCTCGTCCTTCACCTTGGTGTCCTCCGCGTCCGCGGCCGCCCCGGGAGTGGTGAACCTCGTGGAAGCCGTCGCCACCTGCAGCAGCACCTGATGCTGCTTGAGGCTCAGGAGTATCATCGGCCCAGCTCTGGGTGCTAGTTACTGGGGCGGCAGCGTTGGGAGTCTCAGTCTCGGCGGGATCGCGTGGAACAACTTCAAAAGACTCACTCAGAGGGTCATCAGCGCCAGTTGCCTGCTTGTCCCACTGCGCCGCTGCGGCAGCATTGGCAGCTCCAGCCTCGATACTCGACGCCGCTGGTGCAGTGGGGGTATTCTCTGCGCTTCCACTAATAGGTGCTGCGCCAGCATCAAGCTCGGTGAGCCCAGCGTGAGCGACGGTAGGGTCCGACACAGTCTCCAGAGTCTCAGTCTCGGGAGGGTTAGGTTGTGATTGAGCGACTTCCTCGACCCAAGCTTCCTCTGCAGCGAATGGAGCTTCGTCAAGTGCGGCTTGCTTGACTTCAGCATCTGGAGTCCAATTAGCAAAATTATTTCGTGTGGCTCGGTACCCTAGTCTTACAAGTGACGCTTAGAGCATAGCCCTCGGTGTTTGGTACGCTATCTTGTGTGCCCTCAATGAGCTTCTCTACCGCCAGCACCGCAGCGGTATCACCTCCGTAAACCTGAAGCAGCGCACCCTCGAAAGCCTTCGTTAGATCCGAGTCATCGTCTTCCAGTTGTCGTCGAGCAGCGGCCGCCCTCAAGAAGCGCGAAAGAGTCAGCAGCTTCTCCTTTTGCAGTTTCTTCTGCTCTAGAACCGCCTCAGCCTTCAGCGATTCCCTCAGTGCAGCGAGCTCAGAAGAGTATGACTTCTGTAGAATCTCCTTTTCGCGTGCAAACTTCTCCTCGTACTCCTGGCCGTACTTCTGAAAGTGGGCGAACTGCTCCTCCAATTGCGCACGCTGGGCTTGTAGCGCCGGCTTCTTTTCGGCCGAGGCTTTCTGGTCGGCGTTAATCTTGCGGGAGGCAACGAGTTCATTGAGGGAGACGCCGGGGTTTGCTTCGATGATGCTGTCCGTCTTTTGCATCGCGCTCTGTGGGGCGATTGTAAGCGACTGGCGGGCAGTAGTTTAGAATACATGGCCAGACTTACGAGCTTCTTATTGATGTTGCGGATGTTCCTACATTGCGTGTGGTCAGTTGCTAGTTTCCTCCAATGTGAATGCTTTTCAGCCTTACGAGGGGCCACTCACTTCTGCAGTTCCCGAATGTAGGCATTCTCGCTGTCGCCGCCATTGCTCTTGCCTGCAAGTTCAGAACTACCCGTGCCAACCTCGGACGCTGTCTGCTCGCGGGCAGCTGGGACCGCGGCGTCTCCAGCCTCTGCCTTGGCCTTCTTCTTGCGCGCGCTCTTCGACTCGCCCGTAACCAGCGCTTGGACCTTGGACACAACATCGGGGGCCATTTTAGAATGTGTTTGCTTGTCTTATATAAACTTGAGTAGATCTACGCGTGGGACACGAGTTGAAAGATATGAAGGGTTTTGTGATGGTGAGTTGTGTTGTTTTGGGTAATAATTTGGCGTGCCCATTTGCTCCACACAACGCCAAGAGCGATCCTTGCGCTCGAGCCATGGAAGCTACGAGACCACGCACGGGACTAATTGGGATCACAACACTAGCGACCTACTTGGTTTCTGTCGCTTGAGATGAAGGTAGGGGTTACCTTTTAAACAGAGCTGAGATTTTCAATGTATTCTTAGGCATTGCCATCATCTCGCTAAATATGAGGTGACGCACATAGACTTAAGACCCCTCCATGAGTCTCATCCCGTGAGCTTGCTAGACTTGTTTATTCCATGAAGTTGAACAAGAGCAATTGTACACGAGTAAAATGATTAAATCAGCCTCAAGGCCTGGATTATGTAAACAATATATGGCTAAAATTCACTTCAAGATTCAACAATTTACGCACATTCTCAAGCCCAGCACCTATACACAATCTATACAAGTAATACGGCTCCCCAACTGCCCTCTACGCCCGACAATCAGCAACCAAAGTGTAACTAGATTTGGCCACCCACACAGTGAGACAGCGTAGCACAGGAGCACGGAACACCAAGTCGTACAAGACTGCTGATAGGCACGACCTGGTTCCCGCATCCAGGGAGGAGTGCTGGCCTAAGCAGATAGATGATACAGCTAGAGCGCCATCTGGTCCGCACTCCGGCGAGTGTACGAGCACAGGACGTCGTTTGTGACTGGGCACCAATGTAGGGCTGTTTGGGTCTTTGGATTGGCTAACTTGCTGCAACATACAAGCCTGTTTGATAAGCTGTACAAGCGGCGTTGCAGTCCTGAACGCTCTGGGATTGGGTCACGTCGACGTCGATATAGTCGTCAAGCTAAGACGATGATTTGCTCCTGTGGCTGATTTGTTGGTACGTGTTAGTAATGATGGTGTCTGGCAATGAATCGAGTGTGGCCGTCACTTCCTATTTCGGGGGACACATCAACTTGAGCATCAGTATGTGCTCAGACGCCAAGATAGATTAGAAGAGCAGAGCCCGACTGTGTACCTGCTCTCACAACAGTAGCTCGACGCAGATTGTTTCAGAGGTTGAACCTTTCCAATAAAAGCAACCCAGGATGTCTGTCGCGGTTGCAAGGCTAGCTCGACTCACTGCGTATGGCCCGTGACGAAGGCAGCTGATGGGTCTTACAAAGGAGGAGTGGTGTTGAGGCTGGAGGGTGTGTGGCCAATGAGAGAAGAGTGTTCAAGACATGTTTATAGTAGTGTAAGGCTGATGGCTAGGCGGCTCAACATGTGACAAACAGGCTCCTACATTGACTCCTTGGGAGAGGGGCAAGTGGCTGTGGCCAAAGTTAGGGCATCTTCACGGTCGGAAGTTGCTGTGAAGATGGACTGGGAAGCAAGACTTGGTGCGAGGTTTGAGCATTGGGTACCAGGACGGTGGGCATGGTGCAATGCGGCAGTGGTAGAGACTTGGACGATTTGGAAGCGACCAGGCTGCTACTCTAGTTGGATAGTGTAATGGCATATGCTACCTCCCGCTTGGAGTTAGATAGCATAAAGTAGGCGGGCATGGAAAACAGCCGAGAGTGGTATTCCAGATGCTACGACACGCTCTGAGGCAGAGGCCAAATTACCACTGCCGAGATTGTAGGCTCGTCGGCGCACACAGGACCAAGTTGTCGGGCTGAGGTGCGCAAGATACCAGAACGCGTCTTTGCAGTGTGTGCAAGTTTGCATGCCGGGCCGATCACCGGAACAATCAGACAGGGTGCAGAGAGTGTTCGAGTGTGGGGGATGTTATGCAGCAATGCAACGCACACGGCATGTGATTTAATCATGTGAGAGGGCGTGTCGCGGAGGGTGAGGGGTCTGCTGAGCCCCAACAGTTTGCTACTCTGGCCCGCCCCTACCTGCCGTCGCGCGTCGGCACAGCGGGCCACCGCGTGGTGGGCACCGTGGCAGTGTCGCGAGGTGGATAGGCACAGCACCCTGGGACGCCCAACGCGATGCAGAGCTGGCGGCGAGTGCATGTTTGTCCGGGTGCTTTGGCAGGCTTGAGCCGGCAGTGCCCTGCCGTCGGCGGCGAGGTGTGATGGTTGCGTGCGTGATGGTGCGGCTGGGAGGTGGGGAAGCTGGCATGGCGTGGTGCGCGCCCACGATTGGCCGGCGTCCCGGGCTTGTCCGCTAGGGGTGTAGGTCGGCTTTTCCTTCATAAGCGCACCAAAGCCCTCCAGGCCTGATCATGTGTCTTTGCACGTGTCCCCCATCAACTTGACCGTGATATCGCCCACCACTTGCTGCAACAAGGCCCTGGATCCAGGTGAGTACTGTCTCCATGTTTCGCTTTATATCATACCGGCACAAGAACTAATTTTGTGCCCCCCAACTACCCATCTCTCCACAACGTTGTTCATGTCACGACGCGGCTTGGTCTGACCTCAATCAGGTGACGACCTCGGAAGCACCAAGCACCTCAACCTCCGGTAAGATAATGATTCCCTACTGTCGCATCACTCTGTCGGTCCCTTCGCGTCGTTTCTCCCCACCCTCGAGGCGTCGCGAGGAGATGCAAGCCAAGCCATCCGTGTGCGACCGTCGCGCTCTGCTGGTTGCCTGCCTGAGTGATCCGGCGCATCTTCTGTTCCCCCGCCTGCGGTCTTTGGGCGCGTCTACAACCAAGCACCGCGCACGACACACGGCAGCTTGCACAATGCCTGCCATTGCCATACCGCCCTTCTCCTTTGAGAGTGACAGGCCGGTCTCACAGCCACAGCAATAGCTGCAGTCACTCGAGGCACCTAATCGTCCGCCTGCCCTCCGTAGTCGCACTGCTCCCACTGTCTCTGCTGTCCTCGCCCGTTCTAACCTTTGTATTCCTTAGGCTCCCGTGGGCTATTCTTGGGCGTATAGCCCCAGATCTCGTAGCAATTCCATCGGCGCGTGAACTAGTGGGTGAAGCGCTGCGACTCCCCACCTTGGTTGGTTTGCGCCTGCTCCTCAGCCTCCATCCCTTCTGCACCAAGGCCAGCCGCCCTTCAGCCGACAGTCCACCGCCAGCTTGCCTTTGACGCGATTTCCTACCTGAGCATGGCCGATACTGCTGGCTATCCCACCGACGCCAAGTTGGACGCCCACAATCCACTTTCCAACAAACGGAAGCGCGATACACGCGACCAAGGACTCAACCGGCCTGCTCCCAACTCTAACTCGGATTTGTCCGACCAGGTCACCGCCAACTTCCTCGCCGCACACAACGCCGGTGCTGACGACGACATGTCACAGCAATACGACGTACACCAAAATGGCGGCAATACTGCCAGCGTTGGAGACACTGCCGCCGCCGCTCTTGCCTATCATCAGATGACTGTACCACAAGCGACTGAATTGCAGTTTCAAACACCAGGCTCCGGAGGAGATTCCTTCAACATGGGCGACCATCATTCACAACAAACAGGCATGCAAGACTTCAGTCTCGAAGCTCTCAAGGCCGCAACGCAAGGTGGACGTCAAGGCCAACCATCTTCGAGTGACTCGCCACCACAGAATGCTTCGCACAAGCCTCCTGTTGGCTCTGATGAGTGGCATAAGGTTCGGAGGGACAACCATAAAGAAGGTGAGCACCCCAACCAGCGTTCTGAGTTTCCTATCTAACCAAGCCCAGTTGAACGCCGACGACGTGAAACAATAAACGAAGGGATCAACGAGTTGGCCAAGATTGTCCCTGGCTGCGAGAAGAACAAGGGCTCAATTCTGCAGCGCGCCGTACAATTCATTACCCAGCTGAAAGAAAACGAGCAGCAGAATATTGAAAAGTGGACTCTTGAGAAGCTGCTCACCGAGCAGGCCATCACCGAGCTCAGTGCAAGCTGCGACAAGTTCAAGGCTGATCATCAACGGGTCTGGGATGAGCTACAAATCTACAAACACGCTTGCGAGAACGCCGGCATTTTCCCAGAGGAGATCAAGGAGCGCCAAGAGAACGGCGAGCAATCTGGGCCAAACCCGATCGCATAATCAGGGATGTATAGTTCGCATGGTTTGTTTTTCCTCCGGGCCTGTGGATGGTGTGGATTGCCCACTCCAACCCCTAGTATGTTTTATTGCAGAGTCACGACATCTGTTCGTACCATCCCGGCGTTGTACGGCGGCGGTAACACTCATTCTCGGGCGTGGGCCTATGGTATTTGTTTTCGTATGTAGTGACAGAGGAGACTGGCTTCTGTCGATTTCTTGCCTAGGGGCAACTTTCTAGGGTGGGGCAATGGTTTGCTTCGGTTACGAATGACTGTCGTCACTACATGGTGCTAAGCAGAGCTCCACTGTGTTAAATGTGATTTTGTTTGCAAGCTCGTTTTGGAATATGCACGTGAAGTCTATCATGTGACTCAAGATACCGTCTTGTTGCAGTCTTGGATCATCGTGACTCGTGACTCGTGAGGGTTGAGCCGTGCGAGCGCCCAATTGGCTGAAGCGATAGCCCGATGCCACAACTGGTGTGCACCACCACCCACCTTCCTCAGCAAGCATACAAGAAATAACCAATACGCTCATCGCCACCCGGCAACTAAAACTTGGCTAGGATAACATGCGTTGGATGTAAAGCATCCATCACCATGGTGGGCGCGGCAGCAAATCAACCACCCACCGCCCACTCACCGTCCCCTACACCATTATCTGGCCTGGGCCGCAATGGACGGAAACAGCATCGCTCCCGAGGAGCCTCTCGTACCTCCGGTGCTCGATGCAGCAGAGCTGATAGGGAACTCAAGCTCTGACTTCCCCGTCATTGAGGCCGAACCCGAGGAACAGCTCGACCCTCCCCTCAATGCAACACAACAGCGCGTGTCCTTAGGCCAAGGTGACAGTCGTCCGCCCGTCGGTCCTCCTCTCACTCTGCCTGCACGACCTGGCCTTCAGCGCGGCAGCTCAACACCCACACCCGCCCCGTTACACCTTCCCCCTCCCGCCCCGCCTGCCCCGCCACCAGATGCCCCTCCAGCCGACCTGCTCGCACTTGCCCAGCTTCAGACCATCGTACAGGGCCTGCCCAAGGTCGAGCCCGCGCCATACGCATTTACATACACCGATGCATCGTCACTCGAGGAAGAGGTGGAGGAATGGTTCTCGTATTCTGTCGAGGAGCAGGCCATGCTCCTAAAAACACAGGCGTCTTTCGCCTTGGAGTGGACTGCACACAATGGCCTCAGAGACTCGGAATATGACCAAGGCGGGCTGGACTGGGAACGCGCTGCCGCATCACAACACACGACTTTTGTAACCCATCTCATCGAAGGACTCCAACAGCAAGACCCGGCCTTGCGATTGAAAAAGCTTGAAGCGCTTGTACATGCGCTTCTTGGATGCTGGTACGAGAGTGCTGGTCTGCCTGCGGCAAGTGTGCATGCCGAGGACGCTTCAGGGCGCACCTCCCGTGCAGATGATGCGCCCGGCGGCCCATATGAGCGATCTAGCCGACAGACATCCTTGATCAAACGAAACACTCACTTGGTCATTGATAGCAATGGCCTACAGGCAATTGTGAATGTACTAGAATCATCGCTTCTGCGAACTTGTGGCGGAGATGCTGCATCTGACGTCCCACGTGACAGCAAAGAAGCAGAACGCCGCGAAATCTGGTGCGCAATGACCGCGGTCTACATCATTCTTGAAGTTGCACGCGTTGAGGAAAAAGAAAAAGACAGCCTAGAACTTAGGAAGGCACTTCTAGACCTTGACAAGCCTGGCTTACTAATGTTACTTGTCGATCTAGTTTCAAAAATGCGGTGGGATGATTCGATTACCCTGCCATTAGGCAAGGTGTCTCTGCTGCTTTGGAAGACAATTCTGGTGTTCTTCGGCGGGCTTGCAGAGGTTGACAAAGCTAAAGAATCGTTCCGAGACAAGAGCGTGGAATCAGAGGATGCCAAAGGACAGCCTATTATCACTGCCTCACCCCTTGATTACCACCTATTCCGTCAGGAAATCAGCTCAAAGTACCCAGCTTATAATGCCCCACCGCCTTTGTTTCCACTGGAGCCCGAGAACAACTCTATACTCCCACCATTGAAGAATCACCCTAGCAAGGTAGCAGGCAACCACGTTTTCGGCTCCGGACTTGGAGATGCACACGGAAATAATACCTCTATCCTCCACCAACCTGTACATATAGCAACGCCGGCCCCCTCACCCCCACCCTCCCCAGCTGGACCAGGTGGCAAAGGTGGAAAGAAACAGAATTATCAGACAAATCAGATGTTCCCTTTCTTATACCCTCCACTCGATGAATCAAGCAACAAGCTTGGTGGAAAAGGATCAACAGATTTACAAGATCTACTTGTGGGTCGCAGGTGGGAAGGGTCTGATATTCCGGCGTCTATCCTAGAGGCTGCTGAGCTCTTCGCTAAACGTATGAAGGCTACGCGAGCCATGAAACAACTCTGGGAAGAACGTGTAGCATTCATGAAGTATGAGAGGGGTTGGGCTGGCTTAGATGAGAATCGTGACATTGATGAACTCTCGCTCGAGCCAAAAGCAGGTGATCAACGGAACCCTGCCCCACCAGGGAGTACACAAGAGAGGATGGATTTGGTTGAGCACTTCTACGTAAGTACACCATTTGGTGTTTGAAGTGTTTATGCTGACGAAGCGAAAGCGCAATGCTCTTCCTCATCTACAATCTTTGATCATTGTCCTCATTAAGGCAATCCTTGCACACGTCACTGCCTTGGTGACTCAATCAAGTAATGCCAATAGCCTTCAGAGTGGCTTCCAATTCCAAGAAAATCAGAACGGCACGGCATCCGCTCGACCAGACACGAATGGAGCCAATGGGCACGGCATTGTTGCCGCTACTAACGAAGAGCTAGATGCAATTCGGACGCAAGAGGTTTTGGACAAAGCAGTAACAGGCACCCTCATCTTAATACTGAAATGGTTCAAGATCTCTCGTGAGTGAAGCTACCTTTATAGTTCTGCGGATGACTAACATCACTCTTAGACATCTTGAAGTTTGAGTATATGACACAACTACTGGTCGACTCAAGCTACGTGCCGCTAATTTTGAAGCTCTTACAATTACAAGAGATTGAAAGGATTGTCAACTTCAAGAGCGAGCAAGAGGAGCTGAAGTAAGTCAAAACACCAAGAAGTTCGATTACTTACTGACAACTCCAGTTTCTTCAACTTCTGTCGTGTTCATTCTAGAAATACGCCCGAAGAGGACAATAAAGAGGAAAAATCTCACGACAAGGAAGATGGTGACACCGACTCCGACTCTGCTGCACCGCCACCAATCCGCCTTTCACGAGAAAAATCAAGCGATTCCGGAATCGAGCCAAAAGCGCAGCCTATAGCGCCCCAACCTCCCGAAGTTGATGAGCTTGGCTTTCCTACGAATGAGCTTCCAAAGGAGCCTATTACAAACTTCTCATGGCGAGCGTTCTTCACCTCCATCAACTACTTACGCATCATGCAGAAGATCTGCAAGCACAAAGCACACCGAAACCTAATGCTCGTCTCATACAAGTCGTCACAGTTCTTACGCAAAAGTCTCAAAGTTCCCCAACCAGAACTCCGCCTCTACACTCTCAAACTCTTCAAAAATCAAGTCCCCTATTGCGGCAGAAAGTGGCGCCAATCAAACATGCGCGTCATCACCGCCGTATATCTGCACTGCCGCCCCGAACTGCGCGACGACTGGCTTGCAGGAAGCGACGTTGACGCCGAAGTCGATGAAAGCGTGCCCCTCGAGCAAGCCCTACGATCCCTCACGCACTGGCACAACCTCAAGCGATACCCGGAAAGCCTCGGAGCAAAATCCGGCGTGCTCGAGGAGGAACAAGACTTTTTCCGCACCGAGCTCGAGAAAATGGACTGGGCGGATGAGGCTGTCAATGATGGAGAGCTGGAGCCGCAGTGGCCGGATATGCAGGCTGTTGAGGGTTGGTGAGCAATTGCAGTTTGTTTGACATTTTTGCATTTATGCTCGGGAGTATGTAGGGGATATGTTAACGGCGATTTAGTGCTGGCTCTGAGCCCCGAGATGAGTGCTGTCGAGACGATGTGGGTGACGGCATAATAGATCCTGTTCGCAAGAATGTGTCTGTCGCATCTACGCCGAGTCGCAGGGCAGGTTACAACCGGGAGGCATATATTCCTTGTCTGTTGAACGGGCTGGTTATTACCGCGTTTGGTGGAGATGATGACGACGATGGCAGCGGGGAGGTAGGAAACGTGCCAGAGAGTGGCCTTCTGCCGTGATTGCTAGTGCTTGTCCGATGTGTGAGGATCGTGAGCGAGATACTCGGGCTACATGGTCCTGATTGGGTCTTTAGATTTGCATGGCATGCTTGATGAAATGCATTTAAAATTGTTGTACTCTTCAACGGCATATCATGTTGTGCCAGACATGACGAGGTGACGATTCGAGCACAGAACCACAATCCCCGTTCCCGCGGCATTTGAACTGCCATCATCAGCCCTTCCACTAGCAACCAAAACAATAAGCTTTGCGCTTTCCTGACTGATTAAAGTTACGGATCTATTGATGGCTAGTTGATGAAGCCAGAACTCAAGATTGACCTCAGAGAATTTGCACCAATCGCCCATTACCCAGTTTATCTGACCTCCGATCAGGTGGGCTAATCAAGCAAAGCGGGCCGTCCTACTAACTCGGGCGCGCAATACCCCGAACTATGTCCACCCCGCAGACGACTGCTGCAACTTGCGCGAGTCGTGGCTCGCGGGTGGGAGCCATGTCGGCTTTTGCTTTTTGCCGCCGGGATTGTCACTTTCTTTCTTTCTTTCTTTCTTCCTTTCCTCACTTTTTCGCGGTGTTGGTCTGAAGCTGGATGTGCTGTTTGTTCCTTGGGTGTGCATAGAAAATATATCCCGACGTGAGCGTGTGCACCGATTGAGGCCTGCAGGATGGCGAAGGTTTTTGATTACGCAGAAGGTGATGATGAGCCGCTGCAATGGTTCTTTTCGCGGCGAATGCTTTGCTAACATGGAAGATAGTTGCGAGGCATAATACGGCCGCGAGTTGCTGGGTGGTTCTCTATGGCAATGTTTATGATGTCACGCGCTTTATTCCTGAGCATCCTGGAGGAAGCAAGGTGATACTCCAGCTCGCCGGGTCCGACGCAACCGACGAATACGACCCGATTCATCCACCCGGTATTCTCGAGGAAAATCTAAAGCCTGAGGATAAGCTTGGTACTATAAATGTGCAATCTCTGCCCAAGGAAGAAAAAGCGCCTGTGCAGACAGGGGAAGCAAAAGATGAAGGGCCCGTGGACCTCGACAGTATATTGAACATAGACGAGATTGAGGAAGTTGCAACGAAGAAAATACCGTACAAGGGCTGGGCGTATTATTACTCGGCCGCCGACGACCTGACGAGCAAGGACTTCAACAACAAGGTATATCGCCAGATTTTGCTTCGGCCACGGGTGTTTGTCGACTGCACGCGCTGCGACACCTCGACATCATTCCTCGGCCACAATGTCAAGCTTCCCATCTACGTATCTCCAGCTGCAATGGCACGCCTTGCCCATCCAGATGGCGAATGGGGAATCGCGCAAGCGTGCGAAAAGTTCGGCGCCATGCACCTCATCTCACAAAACGCGTCCATGACGCCCGAGCAAATTGTTGCAGACGCAAAGCCGGGGCAAGTCTTCGGCTGGCAGTTGTACGTGCAGAACGAGCGGCACAAGAGCGAAGCCATGCTCGCACGCACGAACAAGCTCGACGCCATCAAATTCATTTGCCTGACTCTCGACGCCCCCGTCCCCGGCAAACGCGAGCACGACGAGCGCAGCAAAAACGCCGGCCCCAACCTCCCCGTGCGCGCCGCTGTCCAAGAAGACCAGAGCACCAGCACAACGCCCATGGCTGCGGCTACGCCTAGCAAACCCAAGGCCACGGGCGTCGGCCAGTCGCTGTTTTGGGGCACCGCGGCGGACCTGACGTGGCGCGATACGCTCGCCTGGCTTGCAAGACATACGGCCAAGCCTATCGTCCTCAAGGGGCTGCAGACGCATGAAGATGCGTACCTGGCGTCGCTCCACGCGCCGCAGGTCCAGGCCATTATTCTCTCAAACCACGGCGGCCGGGCACTCGACACGGCGCCGCCCGCGGTGCACACGCTCCTGGAGATGCGGAAGTACTGCCCCGAGGTGTTTGGTCTGGTCGAGGTCTGGGTCGACGGCGGCGTCAAGCGGGGCACGGATGTGGTCAAGGCGCTCTGTCTTGGGGCGCGGGGCGTAGGCGTTGGCCGGGCGGCGTTGTTTGGGCTCGGGGCGGGGGGGAAGGAGGGCGTGGCCAGGGTGCTGGAGAGTAAGTCATGCCATTCGCGTGTGTGCGTGGGGGGACGGTGCTGACGGCGACGCAGTCCTCAGGGCCGAGACGGAGACGTGCATGCGGCTCCTGGGCGCGGAGACGGTGGGCCAATTGGGCATGCAGCACATCAACACGAGGGCAGTGGAGCGAGACATTTGGGATGGGCCGGCGCTGTCACGACAGGCGCTCAAAGCGAAGCTGTAGACTAGCGGCGGCCAGAAGGCCCGGGGATGGGCCGAGGGGCGTGAATAGCTGTGGACGTGCTGGAATCGGCGCCTGCGCCCGGTATTTGAACGAAACGCGAGCAGCGGTTATCTGATCCTGGTGCAGATTTGGCGGAGGCGCAAGCACCTCAGCCCTATGTATGCACCCCCGGCCGGCTCGCCCCATCAACGCTCGTGCAGCGGGGCCACGTGTTGTCGACAACCCGGGCCGGGACAGCGCGCGCTACCCCGTGCTGCAATATGACGCTGGTTTTTTTTCCGGCTGGCCTGCATGTTGCCGGCTCCGCTGCGCCTCGTGACCGCGCCGGCCGGCCCATGGTGTCTGGGCAGGCGGGCGTGACGTTGCGCGCAGCGCTAGAAGGCCGCGGGCGCAAATCACCGCCTTCCAAGCTTCGGCTGCGGCACGTTCCTGAGGGAAACCCTCCGGAGCAAAAGTCCGGTTGTGGCGGCACTGCTGCGCTATTCGCTGCCTCGCGGGAGCCGATGCCATCATCTTGCTGGAGGGCACGCGCCTCTGCCCGCGCCTTTTTGCCCTGCCCGGGTGGGAGGTGCTTTGCCCGTCTGCGCGCATCCTCGAGCAGGCCGTCGTCCCAAGGCCCCTCTTGTGAGTAACAGCGGCTTGGCCCCGGCGCCGTTGCGTGCGTCCACGGCCACAGAGCCGAGCACTGACTTCACGATATCTCGGGCTGACCCCGCTGCTGGGAGGCGGGCTTGTCGTTTGGAGTCGCTTCTTGCGTGGCTGTGCCCGCTTCCCTATTTCTGGCCCAACATCTGTGGCATGTTGGCTGCCGACCTGGGACCTGTGCGGGCGCCCCCATTTGCACACACGCCTTGGTATAAAGACCCTGGCAATGTCCATGGCTGGCTGTGTGTTGTTTCAAAGCTCCATCCGCCGCCCTCATAGCACTTGATCGTCGCCACTCTACCTTCAAACTTGCGCCGCTCCTTTTCAATTTGCGCAAGTCCCTCTGCTGCTGACCACATTTGTCCCGAGGAAAATACCTGCGAGCCACCACACGCCCTGCCCTCCTGCGCCTGTTCTCCAACCTACGCCTTCTCCCAAGCGCGCAGTCTCCCGCCTGGCCCCCGATCCCCCAACATGAAAGACTGTCCAACGTGCCGGGGCAACGGAACCACAAAGTGCGACGAGTGCAATGGCAAAGGCTGCCGAAACTGCAAACGAACAGGCTCCAAGAAATGCGACGTGTGTGAAGGCGCAGGCGCCATCCACACCGACACCTAGACCCCGCCAGGCTCCAAGATTTATCGAAAGCGACAACCAAATCCACAGACTGGGCTGGTGCCGCACGCTTGCAAAGGTACGTTGCGTGTCCACTCGTACAAGTTCAGCTTATCGCCAACTAACCTCCCCCCAGACCCAAACATCTCCTGTGCGCAGGCCGCACAGTCATACCAGCCCATCGCCCTTTTTCCCAGGCGCTCATCCATCCATCCTTCCTTCCTTCCTTCCATCCCAAACTTCCCTGTCATCGCCCTCCACATGGTCAAGCCACAATCACGTGCATACAATTATCCCAATATGGTAATTTCCGCCCGCTCCGCTGTTTTTCCCATTGCAAGGCCCCCCTCTCCCCTCTCCATTGGCCGGGTTATTTAAACTGAGTTTTTTTTTTTTTTTTGGGAAACGCGGGAATCGTGAGGGCGTGGGGGGGAGGGGAGGGGTGGTAAGGTTGGCGTGACGTGATGTGACATATGACGGGGGCTGGGGAGGGGTTGGGGTTGGGGATGCTGGCTAAAGGCGTTTGTGCTTTACGGACCGATGATCAAAATTTTTTTAATTTTTTTTTTTTTTTGGAGAGATTTTGATTAGCGACTTCTGACTTCCACATGTTTCATTTCATCTGGCAAATGGGGCGTTTTTTTTTTTTCCTTTTTCTTTTTTTTTTGGGGGAGAGAGAGGAGAAAGGGGGGGGGGAAAGGGGGGTGCGCATCGTATTTCACGTGATGTTTGTGCACTGCCTGCGCCGCCAAAATAGATGCATGACTTGTGGTGCTCGAGCCTCCACATGGCTGCATCTGCGTTTTTGGGCTTGGCGTCAGTCGACAATGCAGAGTCAAAAATAAGGCACCGAAAGCTTAGCGTGTTTCAGGGGAGGCTTAGGAGAAGATCGACCCGTAGTGTTGGCCCGAAAAGTAATCTTGTTTTGCTCTAGCGTAGTCACGTGTGCGCGTCTTTCACAACGCGCACCACCACCATCCTTGCCACGAACGGGCCAAAAAAAAAAAAAAAAAACATGTGATTCTTCCCATACCGAGGGTTGAGCTAGGGCCTTCCCGGCTCTGTGGACTCAGTGCTGAGGCTTGGGAGCGGAACATCCTAACCACTGGACTATATTAGACGGCTTTTCTTTATTCTTTTTTTTTTCTTTTTTTCCCGAATGGTTAGGGCATTATTCAACATGTATTCGCAGCGTGCGTGGTATGCTCCAGGGGCTGTATTAGATGGAGGTTTTTGAGAGTGATTTGGGTGTGAGACTGGGAGTCGGGGGGGGGGGGGGAAGGGCAAGTGGATCTATGAGTCAAATGAATGCCTGGAGGACGTGGTGGGCCTGGATTACCACTGGAGATTTTTGCTTGCAACTTGAGATTTGACGCGGGGTGTGTAGCCAAGTGAGATGGCTGCTTGCAGGACAAATTTCTGCTGGCAATTGCATTTAGTTGAGAATAGAATGTTAGTTATTCACATCAATTCACATGAGTAAACCATTTGAATGTTTCGTCCTTTCCAGAACAGTGGACTAAAAACTCAAAAGTATTGGAAGACTCTTGAAAGTTGCGAGATTGCTGGAATGACTGCTAAATACCTAACTACTAGATCTTCCTCACTGGACATACATCTACGCTGCCAATGGCCTCTGACCCTCAACCTCAGGCCTCAGCTTCCCCTCCCTCCACAGTTTCTGCTGCCAGGGCAAAAGCTCCTTTGCCGGCTCCACAGGCCCCAAGTCCCCCCCTTCCTTCCGTCTCTCCGCCCACTCGTCAATCTCCCTCTGCTCCACGAAATTACCATGCAGGCCCAACTTGAGCTTCACCGGCAAATGCAAAGCGGCCAGCGGCCCCTGCGCCAGATCCTGCGCATCGAAAATCAAAATGTCATTGCGCAAGACGTCCAGATGATTCAGCATCGCAAGGAGATAGCCCTCGCCCTCGACCGTCGACCCAGCCTTAGGCACAAACACAGGCTCCTGGAACGTCGACGTCGGGCCCGCCCACCACGTATCTTTGCGCCCCGTGTCCCATTCGTAATGCCCAATCACGTTGAAAAACCCGCCGGCGGGCGGCCCGCACTTTTCCATGTCATACGGCTTTGTCGTGTCGACGGCGCACTGCCAGAAGTGGTTGTATTTCGTCGTCAATACCCGATCGTCGATGCGCGAGAATTCGCCGTTGATGCCAAACTTTTTCAACGGCTGGACCCGTGTGTTGCTCGGCGTTTTCGGATCAAATACCCAGCGACACGTGTCCGAGGCTAGCTCTCTGTGTTCGGGCACATACGAGGTTGTGCCTAGGTTGTCGTCGGGAGGGAAGAACTTGAAAACGTTGTCTGAGGCTATGGTAAGGTCTACGACTATGTTGCCGTCAGAGTCTTCGTAAGAGCCTGCTATGTGGCCATGGAAACCTGGTGTCTATCAGTAACTTGAATTCTATTAGTTGGTGTTGAGTAGTTATTGAGACTTACCATTATCGGCTCGCAACCAGACTATATCTTCGGGTTTTCCGTTTCGACGTGGGACGATGCCATACCATTGATCTTCATTTGGGTCCCACGCGAAATGATTTCCTCCTCTTTTAAGTCTCTCGAGATCCACCTTGAGTGGCGTGAGAGGCAAAACCAGGTAGTTCTTTGTGATTGCACAATCATGGATCATGCCGCAGAAAGGCGCCAGGTACGAGCACTCTTCCGTCTTCTTTCCATTCTTATCAATCGTATAAACAATAATCACGCGACTCCCATCGTGTCCGTCGCCTCCAGCTTCGTAGCCATAACATACCATCTCCCCTGTTTCGGGATCGAATTTTGGGTGCGCGGTAAAGGTGGGCGATGTCACTTGTCCGTCAAAATCGTACCGGCCAATGGTCTCCAGAGTGGCGGGGTCCATGGCAAAAGGGGGCCCATCTTCCTTTAACGCGAGCAAAGCACCTCGCCAGAAGATGACGTTGGTGTTAGACGTTGTTCGGATTATCCCTTTGACCATCTCATTGTCCGTGTATGGATTTCGGTATTTTCCAACCAGGGCTTTTCGGGCTTTCCTCTCGGCTTTCAATCGCTCAGTCTTTACGTATCTATGCTTGAAGTCCACATTGCCATTCTCGAATCGAAATGCTGAAACAGAGCCGTCACCGTTGAAATGAATGTCTTCTTCAAATATCGGTGGAAACTGGTGGTCCGGTTGTATGCGGTAGAATGTTCCATTGATATCTTTTGGGATCTTTTTTTTATGTCAATATGCATCATCGGAACCGGAAATAACGTAATCTCGGGAATATTTACAATTCCTGTTGTTTCAAGCTCAAAGATATCAGCCTCCAAACGGGAAGGCATGTTGAAGCCCTGGAAAAGTCCGGTGTCCGGGAACTTGACTTGGTCACCAGAACGAATCCCTTCTTGATAGGCTGGAGGTGGCGGTGATGCTAGTGAGAATATGTGTGCCATGTTTAAAGATCCCAGGACCTTTAGTTTATCCTTTATCAAATGGTTGCAGGACAATTCATGCTGATGCGAGCATTGGTTTTATATCACGGATGCATTTCAGTATTAGGTAAGGTTGGCTCTATTGACGCGCTCCTGTTTGGTATAGGAGCCTGTGTGGAGCGTCTCTCTGCGGGGTAGCTTGCGGGTAGATACCGGCACAAGGGGTAGGTAGCTTGTGGAGTCGGTGCAATAACTCCGATTGCTGGTAACAACGCGGGAATTATAATATCATGCATCTGCTCTGCCAGATAGTATTTGCCTAATCAAAGACCAGGGGATGGTTGCGCAGGGATTATGAGAAGGTACGTGTGTTTTGCAAGTTGGTACTTGCCTAGTTGGCTGCCGTGCGCTGGTGTCCGGGGAATTAGTTTGTCGGGAATTAATTAGTCGGGGAGTTAAGGAATTAAATCATAAGCCTGTGCACCTATCAACACCTTTGGCAGGTTCAGTTCTTTTCTACTTGAGTTTCACGGTTAAATTAAAGATCGTGGCCTGTATTATTTGAACAAGAATGCGAAAGTTGGGTACAATCACGTTTCTGACTTTTCAAATATATTAGTTACCCACCATATTGCCCCATATATCCACATCCAATCTTGCTCAATTCATCTTTATCTGCTCCGTTTGGCCTGTGTGCTTCTAAATAAATGGGCGATAAGAAAGACTAAGAGAAAGGATAAGATTGTCAAAAATAGCTCAAAGAAGGAAAGTTTATGTCTAATCTGGACCAAACGACCAATAGAAGCATCATAAGGGAGAAAAGAAGCCATAGGAGAGTACCAATAGGATGTATTGGTATAGATAATAGTATTTCTGCGTAATCAATACTACATAGATCGCCAACTGAAGGTGTTAAAAAGTTGATTCAGCTCGCTGAATACAGATAGAATAAACATCTGGGTACAATTGTAATTGATCATGGGGATTCATAATAGTGTAGCCGAGTTCCTCGGCTGTCTATAAGGGAAGAATAATATGCCTTAAACCACGGTGGTCCAAGAATATAAGCTATGAATCACGAGTCTATTATTGGCATTGTAATACCACGATATAGGGCAAGGAGAGTAAAAATGGAGAGTCTAATGACTCTTTAAATCTGTTCTGGTATATATCAAACTTAGTGGAGCTATGTTGCCTCTTACACCGAGTCCGACTTGGGTCGACTCAAAACCAAAGGCGGGGTACTAGTTGAAGGGTCCTTGCCGTACTCTGGTGCTCTCAGGTCGTCATCGGCTACTTGCTCCCCGGTGGTGGGATGCGTGTAGTGAAATGGAACAACACGTGTATCCGGCCACAGCATTGGATTAGCACACAGCTCATCCGGCCCATTAGGGTCTTCTGGAAAGGTCCTGGAGAGGAAGGGGATATAGTTCGGCTTCGTATGCGACCAGCCCTTGTCGAACTGGGCGTGCCAGAAGGGGAAGTACTTTAGCCTGAAAATCTTCCACACGCTATCCTCTTTGATGTACTCGTTCTCGTAGATGCCGCCTTCCCACCACTGCACTAGCCCCCGCGGGTGAGAGTCCTTGATACTTTCGTGAGTGCCAGCGGACATCATACTTCGGAAGCGTCCTTTGGCTCGTGTACCATCCGTGTTGACATGGACAATTCCTTGGACTTGAGGATGGTCGAGAAGAAATCCATGTACCGGGCCGTTCCTTCCAGCCACAAAGGATTTGGCAAAACGACCAATATACAGGCGCTTGACGCCATCCTTACCATTGTATCGCCCACCTAAAAACTCGACACAGGTGTCCGGATGGTCCGAAAAAAGGTCTGCGACCTATGGCACACATTGGTAAGAGATGGCACAAGTATAATGTTCGAGGTGCCTCACCTCTTTGTAAAGACATTTGTCGAGGTAGTAGCCATAGGCATATTGGAGCTTCCGAACGTCTTCTTGGTCTAGACTGCGTTAGCGTGTTTCCGCATTGGGGCACTAGGCAAACTACCGCTTAGCCGCCCAACTTGCTTCTGCAATGCCGCTACTGTCTGCTTTAACTCTTCGATCTCGTTACTCATTCTGTGGCTGGTAAATTTGGCCTGCGTAAGGGAGGATCAGTATTTTGCGGATGGGTTCGGCTCTTAACATGCGACATCGTGGTTTTGAGAATCCCCACATCCAACCTCGAACACAGTACCATGCAAGTAGCCTGCAAGCTCAATCTTACCCGAGCTGAAGTGAGCCGGCGCGCCCACCTTGACGAATAAGGCGTCTAGTAGCTGCAGCAATATAATCGGGGCCTGCATGCAGCCGCGGGTTAATATCACCGACCCACCAGGGGACCGGAGAGGGCCCCTCTAGCGTGAGCATGTGGGGTTAAGATGAATACCACGTCGCAACCACTTCACTTTAATCTTCACCTAAGATCCTTGGGGTCTCCGGGGCATTGTAATATTCCGGCCATTCTGTAGCACATTGTCGACCGTAGGAAAGCAACCGAGCGTGTTCTCTTCCCCGACCGTATAAACACTAGCTTGGCATACACCCAAACTTGCCTGGGTCGCCAAAGATTGAAAAACGACTACAACATCGCGATGAGTATTCCAAAGCAAATAGAGACCCGGCTCTTCATCAACGGAGAAGTATGTGAATTTATATTCAAAATGCTTGTAGTTGACCAGAGAGCAGTTTGTTGAATCTTCCGATGGGAAGACGTTCGATATCTCGAACCCAGCCACACTTCAACATGTTGCTAAGGGTACCTACCCATTGGCTCCCTTAATCGAGTCCGCTCATTAGTCTAACCCGAATTTCAGTTCATGAGGCTTCCGAACAAGATACAGACAATGCAGTAGCGGCAGCAAAGGCAGCATTCCCAGCTTGGTCTGCATTGTCACCCCAGAAACGTGGCCAGCATTTCAAAAAGCTTGCTGCTCTGATCCGTGAGCATAATGACGAGCTTGGTTCCCTAGAGGCAGCATCTATGGGCAAGCCACTTGGCGTGTTCATCGATGGCTTTGCCGCTGCCTCGAGTTTCGACTACTATGCGGAATCTGGTCATAATGTGCAGGGCTGTACAAACGTACAGACCCCAGGTTACCTCAGTATGACACTTCGCCAACCGTACGGTGTCGTAGCAGCCATCATTCCGTGGAATGTACCGCTGCTTTTTCTGGCGAGCAAGCTTGCGCCAGCTTTAATTGTCGGAAACACAGTCGTACTCAAATCGTCTGAAAAAGCGCCATTGACTGTAAGTGGATATTATTTGAGGGCCTGCAGTCGTCGGGGGTTATCGATTTTCGGATGTGTTCCTTCAATGTGTAGATCAAAGCTAATTGGCTTTAGTCGGCTAAGGTAGCCACACTAGTTCAACAAGCTGGCTTCCCTCCCGGCGTCATCAACATCATTACTGGATTTGGGAATGTCAGTGGCTCCATTTTGAGTCATCATATGGATGTGCGAGCCTTATCCTTTACAGGGTCGGGCAGGACTGGCCGACTCATTCAAGCTGCATCAGCAAAATCTAACCTGAAGCAAGTATTCCTTGAACTTGGTGGCAAATCACCTGCAGTAATATTTGAGGATGCCGATATCGAGCAAGCCGTCAAGGAAACAGCGTATAGTATCCAATGGAACAGCGGACAAGTATGTATGGCGAACTCACGTGTGTATGTCCAGGATACGATTGCCGACAAGTATATTGGACTATTCAAAGCAAACTTTGAGACGCAAGTCAAGCTCGGCGATCCACTAGAGAAGGGAGTCAATCACGGGCCACAAGCCGATGAGATCCAGCACAAGGCGGTTCTATCATACCTAGAATCTGGCAAACAATCTGGCGCAGAGCTACTCCTAGGCGGTGGTGCTATTTCTGATCGCGAAGGATACTATATCCAGCCTACCATCTTCAAGAACGCGCCTGAAGATTCCAAAGTTATGAAGGAAGAAATATTTGGTACGTTGTTTTCGGATCCGCCCGGCCCTTTTGTGCCCAACTGCCCCACATTTTCAAGCCTGCCGCTAAGGATGCACCACTCTAGGTCCGGTTGTCAACATCAACGTATTCAAATCAGAAGAAGAAGTGCTTGCGAAAGCTAATAACACAGAGTAAGTCGGATCACATTTTGCCGCATGGTTTCAGACTGGGGGAACGAGATTGACCCGCGTTCCAGATACGGTCTCTATGCATCGGTGTACACCAAGAACATCGATCGAGCTCTGCGATTTGCCAAAGGTCTAGAGGCTGGAACGGTCGGAGTCAATTGCACCTCGCCTGCGAAAGGCGATGGGATGCCGTTTGGTGGATTTAAATCGAGCGGAAGCGGGCGCGAAGGAGAACCCTTCTACTCCATGAACAACTTCATGGAGACCAAGACAGTTCTTATTAAGCTCTCGTAGATAGCCAGACATGACTCGTGAGCTGCCACATGCTGATATGGGCTCGTTCGACACCGTCTCACTTTGTCCGTAGACCTGACTCAATTAGCCGACGGCTCGTTCCTGCAGGCTGCGAGCACGGCCCAGATCCACCCCCGCGTGTCACTAGAGCCAGGCGTCTCCTTCTCTCGATCTCATGGGGCATTTGGATCCATCCGCATTCTCCTTTTATCGCTCAGCAACTCAGCCGAGTGGTATTATTTTAGTCTCCCTATGTTATCTCATCTGCCGGCGGCTGTTCTCAGCTTATGATGGCTGACGCACCAGGCGCGCACCGAGCTCTAGCTCACACCACAAGGGCACCCAACTCGCATCGTGTCCACAGTAGCTGTGACCGGTGTCGAAGTAGAAAAACAAAGGTAACGAAGCATGTCCTAATTGATACTTGCCAAGACGCTAAAATACTTGCACATAGTGTATTGATCCCAGTACGTGGCTCCTTGTTCTAAACAATCATACAGTGACCCACTCTGGCGCTTCGCGATAGCTGACCTTGACCAGTTCCAGGACCATGTCGTTACTGTGCGCGAACTGGCGCCACGTGCACCATCGCGACACCCAGGCGTAAAAGGCCTTACTACCATGTTACCGAAGAAGAGTACCAATGCTCCATGCGTATCCTAGAACATTTCTTTCCAGGCCACGAATTGAATCTGCACTCACTTCGCACAATTGCCAAGGCCATCAAGGACGGTACTTTCTCCGCCCCCCCAGTTCAACAGCCCGAGGCCTTCTTTACCCATGATCGCTTTTCTCCTGAAGATGGGGAGAGCGCTGGAGACGGTGAGGAGCAAGACGTAAGTGAGCTCCACGAGCCATTAGGCTGTATGATGAAGGATTCCCACGGGAAATTTCGATATGTTGGTGATCACAGCGAAATACCATTTAACGCTGCCGTCGCAACCTTAGGCATGCAACGGAGAAATCCTTCACTTATTCCTACGCCAAGAGTAGGACAGTACCCTCCTTCTTTATCTGCTCCTTCTCCATCAGCGGATCTAGCTGTGAAAGAGGAACCTAAGCTACCACCTCGGAAATTATGCGACATATATGTGTCAAGATTTCTCGGGGATGTACATTGTACCTACTGGTTATACCCAGTTGAGAGTCTATTGCGACGGGTAAACGACACTTACTCGGGAACGACATCAACCTCATCGAGTTCATGGATGTGTTCGCTGTATTGTATTTTTGCCATTGGCGCAGCAAACTATTCAGGAACAAATGGCAATTCACCTCCACCGGACTGGCCAGCCGCGTCTGACCACAATACATCTGAGGACTATCTCACGCATGCAAAGCAGTTGATTCCTCATGTATATGACGAAGCAGACGTGGATAGCATACGTGCAATGGCCATTATTGTGAGTAGTTGTATCAAGTATCATTCAACAGCTGACACTGACTTTTTTTTAGAGCATCGCTATGGAGAACCTCTGCTCAAGAGTGAGTGCCTATCTCTACATTGGCGCTAGTGTGCAGATTGCCTATTCGCTTGGCCTTCACCGTGATCAGGTTGCGGAAGGAGCTACGACTATGGAGCGAGAAGAGAACCGACGCATTTGGTGGACAATATTCACTCTCGATTTGGAGCTAGCATGTAGAGGGGGTAGTCCAACCATCATCGACGAGCGTTTTACGAAAGTGATGACTCCGATGCCCTCTGAGCAGGTATGTATTTATGAATGTGTTGCCGCAAGGCCTGCCATAGTAACAACTTTAGGTACTGTACCCAGGCCTACATACTCCACTGGCATGGCAAGCCACTTCGGTCTCACTGTGTCGTCTTAGGCGCGAGATCATACAGGTTGTCTACACTGAACGTTCTGCGAATTCCATCTCCTTCTCCACGGTGTCTAATTCACTCTTGCTATTACAGAAATGGTACCGACAAATGCCAGCCCATCTCAAAACAGACGTCCCTGCGCCACCAACATATAGACGAGCAGTAGCTGTGCTCCATTTACATTATTGGAGCACACTGAACTTACTCACCCGACCGTTTCTTCTCTATCTCGTGATCAAACACAGTGCGCTCGTGGCGAGCAAGAGAGTTTGGTTCGAGCGTATGGGCAAAATATGCATTGAAGCTGCGCAGAAAAGTCTTGCAATATTACAGCAGATGGCAGAAGATGGCACGCTATCAAGCCTTACAGCATTCGATAGCACATGTATCCTGCGAGTCCTTATCATCTTCATTTTGGCATTCACGCACACGAGGACGCCGCAATATAGCAGTCATTTTGAGACTTGCTTGCGGCTCACCCGGAACATGGAGCAGATAGGATTCACAAAGATGGTGACAGAGGAAACGCCAGGACGACTTGCGGATCTTGGCCTTTTACAGGAGCAGCAACCTGTGAAAGGGCATGAACATGGGTCTGGAGATGTTCACCTAGATGATCAGATGATCACGCAACTTTGGACTAACTGGGATCCGTAAGCCAACATCGCAAAATGATAAGAAATTCAACTAACCTTTGCCTGTAGAAGCTTTACGACCCCACTACAAGCTCAACAAAGTCTTGACCTCACCTTTGATGACTCAGCCGCTTTTGACGTCAATTCCGAGATTCTGGCTTTCACAAACCTGGACGATTCTATCATAATCGATCCATTGCAGGCGTACGGAAACTACCCACATCATCATTGAAGGGGGTATTGGAAAATCCAAATATATACTAAAAGAGAGGTCATCTAGGCTATAACGCGTGCTGGTTACCCTTGGTGTGGTACTGTTGCGAAGTACATGATTGGTTTGGTATATAGACTTCGAGTCAAAAGTTACCGCGCTGGCCTTTTATAGTTTCATCGACTTACATCGATGTCTCAATTCTTGGTCAGTATATCCGAGCATACGAGGCATCGAGATTACACGAAATGGACGGTTTGAGAATAAGGCAGCGTTATATCAGGGAAATAGATAAAATCGAGGGACACAAATAAGCTTTAGCATTAGGCTACGAAACAATACAGATTTTTCTCGACATGTTTTGTGCAAATACTTATTGATGGCCGGTTTGCCAGGCACCAGGGTAACTCGGAGCTCGGTGATAAAGCAGCCACATGTCTTGGCACGCGTCTTTCAGCCTCAACGCCTCTAGTCGTGGGATTGGATAATGAGCGCGCCCCCACTGCGAACATCCCAAACCTGCCCCCCTTCTCCTCTTCTGGATATTATTCTCGAGGGGTCTCTTCATCTTGAAACGTGTCGTAAGCGCTGTGCGCTTATCTAATCTGCAGCGCGCCTTTTGCGCCCACCGCGAACGCTCATGCGTACCCAAGCTCATAGATGATTCAGGGCAGCGGAGAGGGACATGCTATCTCCGATATCCAGGTCGGCGCGGTCGAGACTGCTCCCATTGATTATCACCATCTACATCCTCCTCGCCGTTTGGACCTCCTCCTACCCACGAACCTTCACACACGCCGCAGAAGTCCCCGCCGCACCAGAAAGCGATGTCCTCACACAGCTTGAGCACGTTGCCGGAGGCAACGATGGGCCCGAAGGCTATACCCCGGATTTTGACTACTTCGACCGAAGCCTGCTTGGGCGGCAGGAGCCACAGGGCCCACAGGTGACGGAGCTGATAAATAATGAGGAGAAGGCAAGAGAAATTAACCCCGGGGTGACGGCCTACTTCATGGTCAAGAAGCGGCAGTCGCGCGTCATACGGGCTGACGAGACTGTTCCTAGAGCGCTGGAAGCTCAAGAACCTGAAAATACGTCTGAGAAGCCTGCAGTTCCGGCCACTGCCAACGATGACGACGCCGACGCCGACCATGGAGGAAGCGGCTTGGGAAAGAGGCAGACAGGAAACCGTATCTGGATATCGGCTACTACCTGCCGTCAGCCCGCGGCCAACGGAACTGAAAATATGAGGAACCACCCCCAGCTTGTCATGTTCGTCTCAGATTCTCCCCAAAACCAGAAACCAGGTATAGATTCGACCGAAGGCCTCAGAACACCCCAAACTGGTATTCTTTTTGACCAGGGGATCGCAAACTTCGATTTGTCAACCAACGCAGATGTTTACATTGGCATATCTGCACCAACCCTCGAGAGAGGCGTGGATGGAAGCTGGCAATTCAAAATAGCGGCAAGCTTTGATGGTCCATACCACTCATATGACGATTCTACTACTTTCCTTTTCATGATAGATACAGACAGCGAATCCGCGCTGTTCATCACAAACGGCCTTGACGAGCCCAACGCAACAGATGTCAACAAATGGAAAGAGAATAACCCATTTAGAATGTATGCTTTCCCAGCTAGCAACGTCGTACCTATTACCGGCATGGAGCACTCTCTGTGTGCACTGACAGATTTGAGCAACAACTCCACCAACAACTCGACTAACCATAATGTATCCACGAGCATTACGCAGAAGTTTGGGAATAATACTACCAAAAGCCAATTCCATGTGCAGGGCCTTGATAATGGGAAAACTTACAATGGCTTCCTGGTTGTAGAAGGTAGCCAGAATCCCCTTCCAATTCAAGGACTTATCAGTCCAGTGAGGGGAGGAGGACGAGTTTTCCAGAAGTTCAACTGGACCACTAAAGCTGGTACGTGAGATTGTGTCCTAAAATCCAATCTTATTCCTTATACACTGCTAACCGTCCATGTAGATGACACCTGCCAAGTCCTATTCGATCTCGAATTCTGCGACTCAGTCGCTTACGCCGTGCCCTCCTCCCTGGAATACAAATTAGACGACGACAAACTCCGCGCCATCTACGACAACAAAGCAAAAGCCTACTACGAAAACTTCACCAAGTCACTCGACCAAATCGCATGCGATACCAACCCCGAAGCGCAGTACTCGCTCGCCCGCAACTGCGGAGACTGCAGACGAGACTATAAAAACTGGCTTTGCTCCGTCCTCATCCCCCGCTGTGAAGACTGGAGCGCCCCAGGCCACTGGCTCCAGGAACGCAACGTCAACGCCGCTTTCCCCGATGGCTCACTTACCTTCGGCAACAACATGACCGCCGAGATGAACAACACCAAGCGCAACCGTCTCGGGTACAATAGCACGCGCAACCCGGGCATCGATGTCGTCGTGCCGAAGGGCCCGTACAAGGAAATGCTCCCCTGCGAAGACCTCTGCCACGAAATTGTCAAGAGCTGTCCGGCCAAACTAGGCTTTTCGTGCCCCAATAGCCCAGGGAGGGAGTTGTCGTACGGCCAGCGCGATCCCAATAAGGAAGAGCTATTTTGCAATTTCCCGGGCGCCGTCATCAAGTTGAACGTACAGGGTGCGGCGAATGTGTTTGGCGTGCAGATGTGGAGTTCGGTTATGCTGGCTGGGCTCGCCTCGGTGATGCTGTGGATATGAACGGAGTTGGGTAGATGGAAAATGCGGATTAGCGTTGTCTTGAATGGGATTGCATTTCGGTGCGAAGCTGTGATTTTGGCGTTTAGGGGAGTCGGTGGCTAGCTCTTGTGAGGTAGTGTATACCGACAATGGCTTGTCATCATTGGTTGTATGAGCGAATAAACATTATCATTTGACGGTTCTACTTCTAATGAGTCGGAATGAGTCGGTGGGGGCCGTCACACTGAATCTTACTTGGTGTGTGAAGTTGTGAATACATATTCTTCCACATGCCATGATGCAGGCTTATCTTCTTCCGGCTGCGTGTTATTCGTTTTTCTTCTTTATATGGGGGGCCCCTTTTCTCGTATGGCTATGGATTGGTTGAAAGGGTCTCGAAGCCGTCATATCGCGCCCCGCGCGACGGTTCCTCCGCTTCACGGCGTGCAATGGCCATGCTATTGACACAACTACATTGTGTCAAGCCAAGCAGCATCGAGGATGCGAAGTTTTCGCTGATATATTTTTCTCACTGTTTCCTTTAGAGTAAATGATTTATTATCAGGATTCCAGCACCTTTGTGATATGGTGCTGAAGCGGCGTTCAATCCAGATCGATACGTTGAGCATATCGATGCTGGTGGACGGGCTCAAACTCGTGCGGCGTCTGTTCCCAGCTGGACATTAAGAGTAGCGGCTTCAAGCCCTTGTTGAAGTTGGTGACGCAGACGATCGCATTTACAAATGCCATGGTGGAAAGCGTCAACGCAATGCCTGCGAAAAGGAGCATTTCGTTCTTTAGCGGTGTATTTGCTAATTGACTTTTGCCATTGAGTGCAATGATTCTACTCGTCAGGTACGCCATTTCGCCGAGTCGCAAAACCTTTGTGGATGTTTTAGTAATGGTAGAATGGTTAACTAGGCACGAACTTACTAGAGCTACACTGGCGCCAAAATATTTCTCTCGTTTGGTGAAAATAACAGTAAGAGCGCAGAGGATCGCCAATGCTGGTATCAAAGCCATGGTTAAACTGAATTCTGGCTGAGCGTAGTGAACGTTGACGAATCCATAGACCACGACGAAACTAGTCAGGAAATAAGGTTCAACACGAATCAAAACAAGGAGGGTCTGTGAATCTGTGAGATTTGAGACTGAAGACAGGTGCAGGACAAGCATACTTGATAAGCCAGAAATCTGCGTCGCATCTCCAAACTTCCACTAATGTGGCGATAAATGGCCCATCGGAATTCGCGCTGTAATAGGAAGACCATGGCGCATGAAATCAAAGAGCAGATCCCAACTACGGTGAGAGAAATCAGAAGTGCAGGTTGTACATTCGCCCAATAGTCCATGTCTCGATGGGTGAATGGTTTGTTTCCGAGCGCCTCCCCCAGTTGGAGGTCTGCTGAGACTTCTGCCGTCTGGAAATAGCGCATAATAGAGAAAATAACAAGGCTGAAATTGAGCACGGAGATGCTGTACAGCTGGAGATTATTTTTCATCCGGAGAGCGTCCAGCGCGAGAGCGGCCTGATAAATATTGCCGAGAATAAAAAGCCCAAAGTTGACCGGCACAACGTACGACCTGGGTACTTGATACACCTCGGGATGGACCCAGTCGAAGTATTTCAGAACAACATATCTTGTTACAATCAGTTTATTTGCCTTTCCACACAATAACCGCAGTGGGAGAAATTCTTACAGGTCTAAAGCTGTGGTGCAAATAGCCTGCGCTGTGGCAGCGCCCACAAAAATCCATTCGTTCGTAGTCCGCGGTCGATACATTGATGCTGAGGTACTCCCGAGCCTTTTGTGGCAGGCAGGAAGGCAGGAACAAGGCGACACACATATTTCTGTGCTAAATGACGACCTCCTTTCAAAATCCTCTTATGGGGCATAACCTAATTCGTAGTGTGAAACTAAGACAGCACAGCCACATGCCAACAACTCGACCCACTTCGGACATATCCGAGTGCCAAGCCCGAGTTCTATCGAATCAGATCCTTATCCAGGTATATCATAAAGCAAAATAGGAGGGTCGAGTGCTTGTGGAGGATGATCGGCAGTTTTGGGAAAATCCCGAAACCCATTCAGCTCAGATGTCCTGTCCAAAGCTGCCTTACGTATAGGTAGCTGTATCGGTTCCTGCGTGTCCTAAAGCGCTACTACAGGCAAAACAACAAGAACTTTGATCATATGGATACTTGTGTTGGGGCGTCATATGTTGCTCCATGGCGATCGTGATTGTCTCCTAAACAATGCGGCTTCGGCGAAGTTTTGACCGTCAACAAAACCTAATAAAATTTTACATAGCAAGAGGCTGCGGGCATGGAGAGCATATGCAGACACGCTAGCACCACGAGCACATGAGGCCAAATGCAGTCGCGATGTCGTCCAGGCTGGAATTGCCGAACCGTGAGTACTGGCTGGGTGGTGGTATCCTGGTATGCGGAACGCGGTAGATAGGCTATTATGGCGTTGGATGTCAAAACCTCTCGACAGTGGATGCATGCTGCCCACAAAAAATTGGGTTCCTTTACAATATGAGAATTGACCCAATAGTGAATCTAATGGGTCGATAATGCGTGACCTTCGAATGAAGCTTGGGTTGTTCGCCGAGCACTCGCCAAGTTGCTGAGGCTTCGTCACGTTTGAGGCAGGGTTGCGCCTTGTCCGAAACCAAGACTAGCCCCCTTCTCGAAGCACTCTAGCCTCACCCTCCTGACCCCTCCTCTCGCTTTCTACCTGGGTGCTCATCCTCATACTCCTCCAACATGACCCCGGATTCCATCGGTAACAGTCCTAATGTTTCTAGTTGTTATCACTCTTCGGTTTTCAATCCTATGTCGCCAGCTGACGTGAAGCCGCGGTAACGTCATGTTGACAAGATCGTGGTGCGCAATATACGTGGCGTTGACGATATATTAAATCCGCTCACTGCCAACCTGGGAAGTCCTCTTCAACCCAGGATTTGGCCTTGCACTCATTTATTCAACCTGGGTGGCGGGTCATCGCTTGGGTAGCCCGGCCTGCATTTTGTGCGACATGAATCCACGACGTAGACGTTGATGCTACTTTGACAGCGGATCTGTCGTTAGCTGTCCACAGCTCTTGCTCATCGTAGGTCATGCCTTTGTAGCATCCTCAAAAGGCGCAAGTGAAACGAAAACGTGGGGTCAGCGGTCAATATGCCGCCCAGCTCCACCTCCCACCCCAAGCAGTGCTACGCATTAAGATACCTTCCACCTGCAGCTAGATGTACACCCACCTCAGCCTCCGTGGGTTGCTAACGTAACATTTAAATGAACACGTGCCGGGTTAAGGTGGACTCAAGACCTGGGCAGGACTAGCTCACCCGAACGACCCTCGACTAAGATTGAATCAAGACCACACCAAGCTAAACATACTAGGATCACCCCCAGAAATTTCCTCACACAGACTTCTTGTCCCGTTGCCAAACCTGTCGCTCACGCAGGATACTCGGGATCTTCATCCTACTCTCCGCAAGAGAGGTACTTTTCGCAATATCGTGCACTCAAGTGTGGGGAAGGCCTGATGCGGAGGGAAGATTCCACAAACCTTCCGGAAACCATGGAAGCGCAGGTACCAAGCACCACCATGTCAGATGATCAGAAGGAGGTTGAAAGTGCCACCGACAACGGCTTCACGGATAGACACACCGGCTGAACTAGGGAGAGCAATATGTGGATTGATGAAGGGTTCTTGACGATCGATATTCATTCTATATTTTCAGCGTACAAATACAGCTTCGAGTCGTCCCTTGTTTCAGTCACCACGCTCTCTTCGCCTCTTTTCTGCAAACCCTCCAGTCGTCTTCAAGATGCTGTCTAACATCTTCCTTACCGCTGCGATTGCGGCAGGCCTCACCAATGCCCTTCCCCAGGCAGCATCCAGGACCAGCTCCCGTGCATCTGTCACGGCTGCCCCCGCAGCATCTGGCAACCCGTTCGCCGGCAAGGAATTCTATGCCAACCCTTACTATGCCTCTGAGGTTCACACTCTGGCGATGCCTTCGCTCCCTGCATCACTGAAACCTGCTGCTACCGCCGTTGCAAAGGTTGGCTCATTCGTATGGATGGATACCCGCGCAAAGATTCCCCTACTAGAGACATACCTCGCCGACATCAAGACTAAGAACGCCGCTGGCGCAAAGCTGATGGCTACTTTCGTCGTTTACGACTTGCCCGAGCGAGACTGCGCTGCTCTGGCATCTAACGGAGAGTTGAAGATTGACGAGGATGGTGTGAACAAGTACAAGGTTGAGTACATCGACAAGATTGCCGCCATTATCAAAAAGTACCCCGATGTCAAGGTTAATCTCGCAATCGAGCCAGACTGTAAGTATTCGACATGATCCATGTAACTATAAGTCACATGTTAATTTATATTACTAGCCCTTGCCAATATGGTCACCAACATGAACGTTGCCAAATGTGCGCGCGCTGCACCATACTACAAGGAGCTTACCGCATATGCCATCAAAACACTCAACTTCAACAACGTCGACATGTACCTCGATGGAGGCCACGGTGGCTGGCTTGGATGGGACGCCAACATTGGCCCAGCTGCCAAACTCTTTGCTGAGGTCTACAAGGCGGCCGGCTCTCCCCGTGGTGTCCGCGGTATCGTCACCAACGTGTCCAACTACAACCCCTTCAGCATTGCTACCTGCTCCAGCATCACCCAGGGCAACAAGAACTGCGATGAGCAGCGCTACATCACCTCTTTCGCTCCCCTTCTCAAGGCCGAGGGCTTCCCAGCCCATTTCATTGTTGATGTTGGGCGATCTGGAAAGCAGCCAACTGGACAGCAGGCGTGGGGCGACTGGTGCAACGTCAGAGGTGCTGGCTTCGGCCCTCGCCCAACCACCAACACCGGCAACGACCTTGTTGATGCCTTTGTCTGGGTCAAGCCCGGTGGCGAGGTATGTTTGAATCATTCTCCTTCTAACGCAATACGCTAACTCATCTAGTCCGACGGCACATCCGACACCACCGCTAACCGCTACGACGGTTTCTGCGGAAAGGACTCCGCATTCAAGCCCGCTCCTGAGGCTGGTACCTGGTTCCAGGCTTACTTCGAGATGCTGTTGCAGAATGCCAACCCTCCTCTCGCTTAGACGATTCAAGGGGTGGGGATAATGGACTGGATAGTATGAGGTTATATTGGTAACCAGCTCTGCTATCTTGGTCAAAATTTCTCAACGGTGTCACTGACATTCATTGTAAATATCTTAGCTATAGAAGAAATTATCACGATATCGAACTTAAAAAGTGTGCTATGATCGCGATGAATAATTGTAATTTTCAAGGTCGGTCACTACACGGCCGTGAAGGAAGCAAAGCATTCACGCCGAGAAACATCGGGGCTCAGTTCTCTGCATGTAAGTGATAATATATTACATCCTAATAACGTTTGTAATTTGTTTAATCTACGTAATGCCGATCTCTTTCCACTGAAGATCGCTCCATTTCAGCAGCTCTCCGTTCATTAACCCATGGACGTAGCAAGGGCCTAATATTCGGTAGGCGCTTGAGTTGTCTGACTGAGCAGCCATCGGTCCAGCTTCAGGATGTAGAATAAATGGTACATTGTACCCAGAGAAGAAAGCAACCACATCTCCTTCCTGAACACCTCTCGGACCGAGGCCAATGAGAATCTTCTCTGTGCCAAACAGAACTTTATGCCTTGTTCGGTCACGTACATGTCCTACACTGACCGTAACATCTCCGAGTTGGCTCTCTTCGGCGTCCCGGCCAGCAAGCAGCCGAGAATCCATTGGAAGCAAGTTCATTTGCAGTTCGAGACAGAACCAATTATGCCGAGAGCGTAAGCTTTCACTGTCTTTGAGTTTGCTGTTGATGTCGCAGAGCATGATTTTCCAGAACACAAGTTTCATTGGTTCCTCTGTCCAGTACTTGAACTGCGCATTTGGCTCGTCGGGATGGCGAAAAGCTCGCTGGGTGTAATCAAGTGAACCACATCTTTCTATCCATTCATTCCACGCTACCCACATCTGCCGATTATTACCGCTGGTCTTTCCTTTGGTGACATCAGTGACTTTATCGAAAATTGTAGTTCTAATCTTTGGCCCCTTTTCATTCATGGTGAGGTGAACGTCCCCGTACGCTGGACTGGGCATCCTGGACTCAAATTGCCATTCCAGAACCGGATTTTCGAGATTCGGCACCCAGGGTGGCAAATGCTGAAACGCCTTCCGCCGTGCCGCCCTTTGGCGAACGTTGAAGTGGTCCACTTCCGCTAAGTATCGAGGGATATATTGAGTAACTCTAGAATTTGATATTGCCGACTTTGAGATGCTTCCCTTGCCTTAACGGCTGTGACTTCAAGTAGCTAATGGGAATAAATGCGACATCTAAACTTGATCGAATTAGTATGCCTGCACATCAAACTGTAGAATGACCGACTCTAGGCTTTCCTCACATTACAGCTGATAGCTGACCGATCACTTAAGACATTTTGGTTTAAAAAAGGGGCTAAAAATGTTTACTTTGTAAAAAGGGAAGCTGGTGCTGCAACGAAATGGAATAAAACTGTTTTTGGTGGATGAGGACAGCAGTTCAGTTGTCATCCGAGCCTGAACTTTATGGGAGATGATACTTGACCCTAGATGGTTAGAGCGCACAGCCACACCTGCTAATACTTGGTGTTTCTGATGACGATATTATTTCCAGATTGAGCACAAATTAAGGATAGATCCAGAAGGCTCAAAGTTGTAATAATTTGAAGTGCGTTCTCGTAAACTGAAGGATTTTGAATGACTGGCCATGACACCCTCTCTCATCAAGCGTAAAGCACGGGAAAAAATGGTAAGTTTGGATTCAAACTTCAACCCGTATGACTTGTTCTTCAGATGGCTTAAAATGTTATTGATGTAGATAGATTTGAAAGTAGATGTTATGAATAATAAATGTATCTTGGAATCAAAGTACCTGTACTTTATCTCGGCTCGGTGAGAGTCTCGCATCGCAGTGAAAGATGTTGCGTTAGGAAACAATTTCAACACCACAAAGTACTAATAGAGGGTTACCTCACCCCACCAAGTGTCACTGACTTACCTCCTCAACGGCCTGGCACTAAAAATCCCACGCCTACCTTTAACATGCTTCCACCTCCCAAGCCCTTTGCTCACTGCATCATTCACCGCCTCTACAACATCTTCGTCCTCTATAACCCTCTTCGTCAACTCAAACCTTGATGGCTCTTGGTTCCGGTTACGCCGCCGCGAGAATCTCACTACTGTGCCCTAAATATCATCTGCGACCTCAGATAGTCTAACATCACTGCCCGCAGTTTTCTCACCGTCAATATCGTCATCGCCCACATCTCCAAATACCTCAATATACAAGGACCGACCTGGTGACGGTACGGCCTCAAGGGCAACCGGCTTCTCGCCATGATTAATAACAAAGAGCCCGGGGTTTGACGAGTCGGTAGATGTTGTTGAAGGTTTGCGAGATGCGTCGGGACTTGGGGGACTGGGAGGTGCGCGAGTAGCGCCACTTGCGGCGAAAGATATAGGGTATTGCCATAGAGGAACGCGTCCCTATCAAAATTTAGCCAACCAACGCTTTGGGCCATGCTTAGTCTCGGACTCTAATTCGCTAAACTTTGGCAGGGACGCGGGCCGTCTTGTCAACACCCCATATCCGATCTGATTTTGGCATCAAAACGGTAGGAGAGGTGTAGTCGCACCACAGTAGTGGTCATGGACCTGCATAGCGAAGTGTTGACACCAGCTATGCATACAGACGCCCCTTCAACCTGGATTTCCCTCGTTAGAGATATCGTTCTTTCGCATAAATGTCAAGCTGTGTAAGTCATGTGTCCTGCACGCGCCTAAGGCTTACAGCTGAGTGCGGCACAGTCCTCGTTACAGAGCCCATGCAGCCAGCAGCCTCTGCTTATCAATCGCCCACGGGCAGCCTGCTATATGTATGCGTATAGCAAAGACCTCTCTTCCCTCTCCACACTACTTCTGCGACCCGCGATTGAACCCGCTAGTGTTTCCACTAAAGAACAGCTGGGGTAAAATGCGCCTTCTCAAGCGCATCCCAGGTAGCGATAGCCTCGAGCTAATCCCAGTTGATGGTGATAATCCTCCTGCGTATGCTATCCTCTCGCATACCTGGACAGACGGTCAGGAAGTTACATACGATGAGTTGTTGGCAGGAACAGGCACAGACAAGCGTGGCTATGCTAAGATCCGTTTCTGCGGCGAGCGCGCTGCAGCAGACGGCCTTGCATACTTCTGGGTTGATACCTGCTGTATCGACAAGGCCACGTACAAGGAGATAACCAAGGCGATCAACTCTATGTTCCGCTGGTATCAGCGCGCGGAGAAGTGCTACGTATACCTAACAGATGTCGTTGTGCCAGGAGAAGTTACTGACGCCGAGGCCTACCGCATATCGTGGGAACAAGCATTTCGACGCAGCCGGTGGTTTACGCGAGGCTGGACGCTGCAAGAGCTGTTAGCGCCATCCAGCGTTGAGTTCTTCTCGCAGAACGGCAAACGACTGGGCAACAGGGTCTCGCTCGAGCAGGAAATACACGAGATTACTGGTATTCCTATAATGGCGCTTAGAGGTCAAAAGCTCGACGAATTCAACGTAGAGACACGCAAAAGCTGGGTGGCGAGACGCACAACATTGGAAAAGGAAGACAAGGCGTACTGCCTATTGGGAATCTTTGGGGTATTCTTGCCGCTTATATACGGGGAAGGAGAGGAGCATGCGATGAAGCGACTGATGGAGGAGATTCAAAAGCGGCAGCAAGATCAGCCTCGTGCGTATGTCCCATGCCGAATCAGCATTTTGTTGCATAAGGCATACTCTGCTGACTGAAATAGTTTCTTCTTCAATGGTACCTTTCCCACAGAATGAGCTCTTTCACCCAGAACAGCATGACTTGGAAGCCAAGCTTGCGAGCTTGGCAGGTCAACGCGAATCATTTAGGTGGCAGTATTCTGTCGTTGATCTGCTAAAACTATTTAACCTATGTTCCGACGCTCGATTCCGCAAATGGCTGGCAGACAAGCTGCATGTACGCGCAGGTCCCGTTGGGAGTACAAGGCAAAACGATGCTTTGCGTAAAGCGATAATAGAGAAACTTGCAGCGACTGAATTGGCATGGATAGAGGTGATGGAATCTCGTTCCCAAGGTGGCCGTTGTGGCAACTGTGGGGATGCAAGACATCGGGAGATCGAGTGTGAAGCCGATTGTGGTAAATGTACGGCCCCTGCATCTGTTCATAGCTCTCTCAGCCACTAACGATATTGTTTTAGGTCTTTACTTGAATCACACAGCGTCATATTGTGGATATCCTGTTCGTTGCACTTGTTGTGAGTTTTCCTCTTATAGCACTATGCTTTGCTAACATAATTGTCCTCTAGGCGGACACATAGGGCATATGTTTAAGGACTGTGAAGGATAGAATGACGCGCCTTCCTTATCGGAGGTTGGTATCCTAAGAGAAAAATAGCCACAAAATCGATCCGTATTAAGCTTATTTATATGTAGGCTCGGGGTGAGGATTGTGAAGGCTCAAAAAGAAAAACGTCTCGCTACCAACACTGCTTTGACATGTAATCTATTACTTACTAACAGAGCTAAAGAGTGTGGCCAAGACAGCTCGCATATATACGGAAGTCTCTCGTCAGGGAAGTAGCGACCGGGGTGGCGATCATGCATGAATTTGAGCGCTACGTCAAACCAAGCGCCGGAATACATACCTCAGCCTCGCTAAAGGCCTTCTAAGTGTTTACAAGTTCGTCTATGAGTATGATAGCAGAGCAGGGTTTGATGTAGACTATCCAAAGTAGTGGCATTATTTGTCACTTCGAGAAAGAGTCTCTGCAGATCAGTGCGCATGTGATCACGACAAGGCAATTTTTGTGTAGGAAGGTTTCTAGTTTTTTTTGAAGAAGGTAGAGAACACAAATTATATAAGTTATTAGCGAATTCATAATGCGTACATAGAAATATGGTCTACTGAAGTCGAAGCACCCCGCCACCGGAGAGTCAGCTGTCGATGGATAGCTTCTGAGGGAGTCGAATGTTAGCTTGGCAGTGATGGTGGTCCCGGCTAAAGGGGTTTGTTCTATATGTTCTTGGATAGCTGTAATAATATGACTTGAATCTTGGAAATATCCGCTTCTTGTACAGCTGTTGATTCTGCTCGTCGTGGAGAACGGCGTTTCTGGATGCCGTTTGTATCTTGTGGCGGTGATTTCCGCCTAGGGCATGCTTTGGTCAATCTCGATTAGTAGTTCCTATTCACGGGTGGCATCGTAATTTCCTGATTTTTTTTCCCTATCCGCGGAACTTCATGCGAGAAGATAAGCCTCTACGTTGGCTCCCTCATTAGCGCTTGAAATAGAAACAATTACTTCGTGAGGAGCTTTGGTTAGATGTGATTTTAGTTGTGTGTAGTTGTACGAAGTACGATGCCATTGTTTGATGCGAGCCCATTCCGACTACTCTCAGCTTAGCACAATGTTCTACGAACTTGATAGAAAATATATTATGGAATTAGCATCGGCACGGAAATCTGATTCAACAGCGTGACCCGATCCTTCGTCCAAGAATAATGCCCACTACGCAATCATGTCCCCTAGGAGATGGTACTTTTACTCTTTGAAAAGCATCCCTCCACTATCAAGATAACGAGCTGATGACTAACACGACCACGATGATTTCAAAACAATAGTTGCTTTTGTTCATGTCTTAGGTTTCTCACGTTTCCCACTATCATTTCAATACACACACAAAGCTCTTCTCTACATAAAAAGGCAGCGAAGTTGAGGTGATGTGTGCTAGCCTCATTTACCATGAATGAAGCCGAGCCCGGTTTTCGTCATTTTAGATAGCGCAGGTATCATCATCCAATCACATCACCACCACGGAATCTTATCATGAAACCAGACATTTATCAACATGCTTCACGATTCGCTGCTTATCGCAAGGCTATGAGCCAAATATACCTCAGACAAGAACACCAATGCCCTATATAACTCCCATCAGTGCCCATTGATTGAAGCGTTTGATTCCCGACACATTTAGCGCATGTGGGTGCAGCCAGCATGAAGTGAAACAATGGCTGCTTCGATTGGTTGCTTTGGCGCTGGGGCTCAATGTGGCGCATGGTAGAAGTCAGATTCATCTGCGGTGCAAGTTTCAGCTGAAAGAATTTCAACCAGTAGCAGACAGATCACGCCTCAACTCATGCATGTCAGCTTGATGATTGGGCGTCAGCTAAGGACAGATGTGATTCGTCATACTGATTTAGGCTTCCACATCTAGAAGCGGGGAGTATAATTATTTCCTCTACCGGCTCCCCAAGGCTGATATTACATATTTCTTGAGTAACTTGACTTTCTCATCAACAAGCACCGCACAGATTCATATCACGAAAGTATATATGGCGAATTTGCCTCCCCAAACAAACCTAGCTCACCTCCCATGGCTAGTTGGGTTAATATGCAGTATTGTTTATCTTTCTGGTACCTCGTTAACCTTGGGCAATCAACGAAAGCCCATTTTTAAAGTACCACCGACGGCTGTATGGATATTCTTGGTGTATCTAGTCGTTTCCTTTGGCTTTTCTCGTCGATCTAGCCACTTGCATCGTCCTATACCTCGAATTGAGGAAGTGATGTTGATCATCTCTCAACTCTGGATTTTTCTATTCACATACAGAATCTATCAATCCGAAGGCGTCCAGATCAAAACCTACTGGAGAGGTTCAGAGCAAAGTGCACGTTTGAAGTCATTATTCGGTAGATTTCAGAGACACGTGCAGACTCTGCAATCGATGCTTTCAATTTCTGGACTTGATGCTGCGTCACTTGATGTCTCGAACATCGAATTGGCCGAACTGCGCCTCGAGCGGCTAATTGGAGAAGATACCTACTCTGAGATCAAGAAAAATATGATCCGACTGAGAAAAAGTTCGCAACACCTTCTACGGGCCACGAAGAATGCCGATAATTCTTTGTCACATCATATTTTCTGGAAATTGAAAAACAGGGTAAATAACCTAGGACTCAATGCCAAGTTCCAGGAATCCCGAACAAGGCCATATCGGTATGAATACCCAGGTGTTGCAACACAATATGGCCGGGTTGTGACATTCTATGCGAAGCCCGAGAGCGTAGGCCTCAAGTTAAATGAAACTCTTGTAGACTTGAATTCGACATTGGTACTTCTCACGAGATGTCCACCTGCTTCTCATGCCTTGATAGGGCAATGGGAGCAAAGCAATGAAGCCAACACTCTCATAGCGGAAGCGGAAGAAGCTGTTGATAGTATCACATACATCATGAAGAATATTCCGGAAAGTGTTATTCTTCCGGACTTTAGTAAGAATGCAGTGGTTGCATATTGGAAATTGTCAACAGATCCCACAGCAGCAACAGAACTTTTACCCGAACGCTTACCTTCGAGTCCTACTTTCGAATCTAATAACACCCCATCATTCCGCGAAAGCGTACTAGGAGTGAATCAAAGGATTCGAGTTCAGAATTACGAATTGGAGAAAGGTGGCAAGTATAGAGGTAAGAACTAGAAAACGACATGGATTATAATAGTAATTAAAGCCAGGAATCTGCTTGCTGGAAATGATTTTCCAAGAAAAATCAAGAAAGTCAACATACTCTGGTACAGGTTGGTTGCTCGACCAAAACACCGTTGTGACAGCCGCCCATAACCTCTACGATCCATCAGACAGGTCCTACGCGTGCGAGGTCACGGTATACCTTGGCGTTTCAAATGGCAACAAGGCTGGGCGTCATGTTGAGAAACAGCGAGGACAGGCCGTCGCCATTCACTGGGGATATTATGCGGCTGGCGAGTTTCAAAATGACATCGCCATAATCAAGCTCAAAGGGGCAGTAACAACTGCAACACCAATAACCTGGATCAGAACTCCTTTGATTGCTATGAACTCTTTCATCAGGGTGGTTGGCTATCCTGGAGACATACCTAACCAGAGCAGCGACAAAGGGTTGGTCATGTACAAGAGTCAAGGCTCCATAACCTACGACCTGACGGAAGACGATTTCCTTTTGAACTACAACGTTGACACCTACAAAGGTCAGTTTACCTCTCGAATATCATGATGAATAGGATCTGACAAAATCAGGAAACTCGGGAAGCCCTATCTTGATGGTGGACCAGAATACCGCGGAATTCAAAGCCATTGGAGTCCACTGCAATGGCATTGGTCCAACGAAATTGAACTCGGGATGCACCTTGGGACACAAAGGAAACGATATCGATGCATTCTTGGAAGCTGTGCGCATAGTCGAGGGCGGAAGCATCCTAGTACAAGGGAATGACTCTCGGATTGAGTCAGTCATAGACACAGTTCCTGGGCTCAAAAGGGCCACAGTGAGCTACACGTCTGTAAAGCATGTGACTAGAATAGTTGCATAAAACCAGGCGACACGTGTTCCCACAATTTGACACCGCTCCGTCGTCGAGACGGGATTTTCTTTTCTGTTTGAGTTATCAGTAGCAAAAATCGGTAGTTAACAAAGTTCACCTATATGACTAAACTTGTATGTGTACTGTGTTCAGCTATTGCCGTCTGAGAAATCCACCAAATGGCCCCCTAGAGTATGCGCCAACCATCTTTTATGAAGTTTCACACCAAAGTAGAAAATAGGACAATGAAACGCACCAAGATATATTTTACGGATGATGAGGGATAATAAGCCCTTCACGCTAATACTCACACCGTGATTACTAGAGTCAAAGCCACCACCAACATCAAGCATTGACTTTTCCACACGCAACCCAAAAGGAACCACGTCACCCCACGCCAAAATCACACTTGAAAATAATCCATAAAATTGATAATTTCTACAAATACTCAACCCAACTCCATCCCAAATGCCAGGGTATCTCACTAATATCCTTTTAACCCACACCCATCTCATCTACACCGAAATCATCGGGCCATGAAAATCCCTCAACGTAGCCACAAGATCATCCTCCCTAAACAGCTGTAGCAGCAACTTCTCCTGCACCTCCTTCCACTTCTGCAGCGCATCCAGCTCCGCCTTCGAAAGCCACTTAGACTCATTACCTACGACATCGGAGCGTTCCGCCTTCGTAAGCAGTGGTTGAACCTTTTCGCGCTCAAAGGCGATGCGCTGCATGATGCGCACCATGCCCTTGTACGTGTCGTGCAGGAGTTTTTCGCGGGCGCGCTGGCGGTCGTACCAGACGAGGTGGAAGGAGAGTTTTGCTTCGCGGCGCTCGACTTTGGGGATTTCTTGGGTTTGCACGAAGCCTTGGACGGTGAGGTCGTTGACGATGGTGCGGATGTCGGCGGCGGACATCATCATTACGTTGCAGGTGGCGCGCTCGTCGAGTTTGCCTTTTTTGCGGAGCGCGCGGATCAGTTTTACGCCAAGGGCGCCTTTGCGTGCGGATATAGTATTTTCGATTTCGGCTTGGATTAGTTGTTTCGCGATGTCGTCGAACTCGACGCGCCATTGCCCTCGCGCGTGCCAGGTGGTGAAATGTAACGGGTCTTCTGCGAGGAGAAAAATGTGTTTATCTACAAGCTCTATCCTTTCGTCCATGGAGAGCTTAGTCGGATCAACCGGTTGACTTAGTATATTCAAACCGCGGACGTGTCCTTTTCGAGTAATTTTGACGATAGCGTTAGGATCTAGACCTTCACATATGTCAAGATCATGAGGAAGCTTTTTCGCAATGTGCCGGGCGGTGACAAGATAGCGGGGATCGATAGCGATTTCTGGTACAGCTTCTCCGTTTGGAAGAGGTGGTTCAGGAAATTCCTCGTAGCAACGCGAGGTGTTTGATTCGATTATTCGCAACATAGTCTTATAAATGTGAGCCGTGACAGAACCTAGACGGTGCTCGACGAGTTGCACTAGTTGTTCTGTACGCATAGCGACGGCGATCTTTTCAGGGTTGACGCGGATGACAAGATCATCGTCTGGTGAAGATGAAGTAGACGACGAGTTGACTGCGCCATTGAACTTTAATTTTTTGTTCAGATGGTTGGATAGAGCATCTGCTGCTTTTCGTTTTCGAGAAAGTTGGGGCGGGGTCAGCCACTCGTCGCGCACCTGTCGTTTCAAGTGCAAGGTAGCCCGGTGAACCTTTTCTTTGTCTTTCGTCCCAGTCATAGCACCCCCGTTTAGTTCTTGCTCGATAGCCTGTTGCTGCAGCATCTCGTGCATGTCTCCAGGGGATAGATACTGCGACTCGGAGACGGTTCTGATCCAGCCGCGTTCTATGAGCAGGTGGATGATGTCGTATAGCTCGTCTACCGACGTTATTTCGCCATCATCTTGCTCTGCGTCCTTGTCATGTGCTATTCCATTTGTCTTTGCTGGGCGGTGGTTGCCGTTGGTTGTTGTCATGCCATTTGTCAGAGTTTTGCCGTGATCCTCGGCGTGGGTTGAATCTAGCTCCGAGGGAAGGCCATTCACGACGCCGTTCGTCTTGGTTGTAGTGCCATTGGTGTGTGTTCCATTTGCGCGCTTTCTCTTGAGCCTGGTGCCAGGGGCAATGTCATCGTCCGAGTCATCGTCCGAGTCGGTGTTGGAGGGGAAGTAGGCCTCGTTGAGGTCGGCGATGCGCGTGTGTCCGAGGGTCAACAGGTTGGAGATGACGTTGGCAGCCTTCTTGCCAAAACGATCCTCGACCAGCTTTGCGACCTTGCCGAAGCGCACTAGGGCATATGAGTTTTGCCAGTCGATCTCGTAGTAGGTGACGTGGGTTTCGCTGGCGGAGTGGAAGAGAAGATGCTGCTGGAGAAGGATGACGAGGCCGTACTTGATCTGGCGACCGTTGAGGTAGGAGGCGCGAGCGATGGCTGCGAGGGTTTGCCGGCCATGGCGCGCAAGCACAGAGTAGACGCGCTGCAGGGAATTAGAAAAGAAAAATATGCAGGACTAGGCAGGGCGCTATACCGCTGCAAGCTCGCCATAGACATCGTCGACCAGGAAGGTGCAGAGCTCTGCAAGAATCTAGAGGCAGGTAAGGTTGGCTGGAGTTCATATGCAAGAGGCAGAGGCGTTGCGCGCGATGCAACAGCTTACCGGAGTCTCGCGCTGATGGTAAGACATGCTGGAGCCTAGATATTTGCCAGATATCTAGGTAGAAGAATGGCTACCGAGAAGACATTGGAGGAAGAAAGCCGGCCGGGATTGTGCAACTCTGCGTGAACAAGAAAAAGGCAAGAGGTGAGAGGTGAGAACTGAGCTAGGTAGAGGTTGGCGGACAGAAATCGTGGCGGCGGGGGTGGGTGGCCAATAGGCGACGCCCGAATTGGGGTCCGCGCAAACCTCAAGCATTCGACATTCGACGGTTCCTCACGACGTCCTCCCATCAATTGCCCACCCCCACCACCTCGACAGCCCCCGAAGAGGCGCCCGAATCATCATGTTCTCTCGCTCGACCGCCTGCCGGGGTGCCCAGCGCGCTGCCCGTCACCAGGCGCTCCGCCAGCCGCAGCGCCGAGGCCTCGCAGCGCCAGCCTCAGGATCCTTCCAGTACCAGGCCGGCGAGGCAAAGGGCCTCAAGTTTGCCAGCAGAGACTTTGCCGGCCCGACCACCACGCTTGCTCTGGTTGCAAAGGCCGGCACAAGGTACCAGCCGCTGCCGGGCCTGACCGAGGGCCTGGCCAACTTCGCATTCCGGGTATGATATGACTATGATATGGCTACGATGCTGCTGTCTGGCATCGCCCCAGAGCTTGGCTGACGCCCAATTGCACCCAGGATACCAAGGAGCGCTCGACTCTACGTATTGTCCGCGAGGCGGAGCTGCTGGGAGCTACCCTCAATGCCTACCACTCACGCGAGAACCTGGTCCTCGAGGCAAAGTTCCTCCGCCAGGACCTGCCCTACTTTGTTGAGCTGTTTGGCCAGGTCGCCAGCAGCACAGTGTACCGACGTATGCCTTCCCCATGTCCCGGCCGAGCGGAATTGACACCACGCAGCACACATCTACGACCAGGAGGTCCTCCCTCTGATCCATTTCGCCCGCAAGCGCTTCCTCGCCAGTGTCACCGACATGGCCACCAATTCTGCCCACAGCCTCGCTTTCCACCGCGGTCTCGGCGTCCCCACCGCTTCTGCCTCGCCCACCCCCTACACCAAGTATCTTGACGCCGAGACCATTGAATGGTTCTCCACCATTGCATACGCCAAGTCCAACTTTGCTGTTGTAGCCAACGGAGCCGACCATGGCGAACTCTCCAAATGGACCAATGAGTTCTTTGACCATGTCCCCGCCACACCTGCAGAAGCCCTTCAGGCTGGTACAGAACAGACCAAGTATGTTGGCGGCGAGGAGCGCATTGCCCACGACGGCGGCAACGCCATGGTCATTGCTTTCCCTGGCTCCAGCTCCTCTACTGGCAAATTCTACAAGCCAGAGATTGCTGTCCTCAGCTCCCTGCTTGGTGGGGAATCAGCTATCAAGTGGTCGCCCGGATTCTCCATTCTTGGTAACGCAGCCGCTTCTGGTGCCAAAGCCAGGACCACCAGCGCCATCTACTCGGACGCAGGTCTTCTCTACACCACCATCACTGGCTCAGCAAAGGGTGTTGCTGAAACTGCCAAGACTGCTGTCGAGGCCATCCGTAAAATTGCTGCCGGCGAGCTCTCAAGCGAGCAAATCTCAAAGGCCAAGGCGGCTGCTAAGTTCAAGGAGCTAGAACATGGTCAAGATGTTCGTGCTGGTCTGGAACTCACTGGAAACGGTCTCGTCAACAACACCAAGGCATATCAGATCGACGAGGTTGCTAAGGCCATTGACGGTGTATCAGAGGAGGCTGTCAAGTCGGTAAGCCTCACTATATCTAGCTACAATTACATACATATGCTAATACACATACACAGGCTGCCAAGCAATTACTCGAGAGCAAGGCTTCTGTATCTTCAGTTGGTGATCTCTTCGTGCTACCATACGCTGAAGAAATTGGTCTCAAAGTGTAAATACGGTCATGTCGCAGTGTGGATTAGATGGCAAATCTCGTTAGCCTGGGCTTGTGTAACATTATCTTGTGATAGTCCCGGATAGAAGTGTTCCATATCGCAATTCCTTTGTTCAAATATCGACATCTACCAAACACATGTTCTCACGTGCCAACGCGACTCACGCACGGGCCTCCACGAGTGCATCCTCATAACACTCCAGACCTCGACCACTCTTCAAGCAACCCACTGCACGTATATCCTCAACAATGGCGCCGAACCTGTATCCCCGCGGTACAGTCAAAAAGATTGTTAAAGCGCATTCAAACCGGCCACTCAGCAAAAATGTCGACGTACTCGTGCGTACACTGCGCCAAAAATAGTATAGTTCAGACAGAAATTCTAACGAAACCCTAGATCTTCCTCAACTACGCGCTATTCATGCAAGAACTCATCAATGAGGCATCAATCAAGAGTAAACAGAGCGGTGAGCGGGGCATTTCCGCTCGGAGTGTGAGAAAAGTCAGTGAAGGCATGTTGAGGAAATACAAGGGATGATGTGCATCGAGGATATGAGAGAGATCGGAAGAATACGGGCGTTGAGGTTTTGAATTCATCGGCGCGATACCCTGGACAAACACGAATATTCTCGGAGTACAGACAAGGTCTATTATTTACGCACAATCTGTATCCCCACGTATTATACATGCACCACTCACTCCTTCACGACCTTGACTACGACCCACCCCTCCGCATACCGCTTGCCAACTCCACTCGCCGGAACCTCGACCTTGATGCCTAGGCTCCCGTCTGCGGTCCCGCGCTTCATCACCGCGTCCTTCACACCCGCAACCGCAATCCCTAGCGCAACACAACTCGCCAACACACCCTGCACATCCTTACCCCACGCCTTCTCTACGCACTCGGCCCTCGCCGCCCCAGCGCCCAACCTCTTTACCTCCCCAAACGCCTCCTTCGCCACCCGCAAATTGCCCTCCACCTCGTCCCACACGCTGTCCTTGAGCTCTTTTGCGAACCGCGCATCTGGCGCCCCGTACGCCCCGTACGGCTGCGTATGCGTCTTGAAATCCTCGAACGGCGGCACTTCCGGCGGCGAGAGGCCGAGAAACGGCTTCATGCGCAGCTCATACGCCAACCGTTCTCCCGCGAGCGGGCGACGCGCAACAGGCAGCACGCACAGGTACAACGCGACGATGTAGAACCGCGCGAGCGCGAGGCTGAGCGACGCTGTGCCCTGCGCCGAGGCAAGTAAGCTGTCCAGGTATGGCGCGACGTGCACGAAATCGCGGGTATCGCGCAGGTGGCGGTCGCGCGTGAGCGCCGTGACACGGTCGGCATGGAACGCGTGGATGCGCTGGAGCAGCTCCTTCCTGCGTGTGGCAATGAGCGAGAGGAAGAGGTACATGCCCACGAACTCGTCAGGCAAGTAGATATCCTGTTCGAAGCCAAGGAGGAGGATTTGCTCGATGATCCAGAGTTTCTTGTGGTATGCCCAGGTCGACAGCGAGAAGTCGAGTAGCTCCGACGGCACGCCTAGCTCGGTGGCCGCGGATGCCAGGTCGGTGTCGGCCAGGCTGGCGTCGCCCTGCAGCGCATCCCAACTCGTGACGACGTGCGTGAGCATGCGCCGCAGTCGACATCTATTCTGCCCAAGTGCGATCCACAAATCCATATACGGCGGCCCCGTGCGGTCCACGAAGTCGTCCATGAGCAAAGCGAACTGGAGGCGAGGTGATTTCGCGTGCATGGGGTGGAGCGGGGGCGACAGCGTCCAATTTATCGGATCGAGGACGGGAGAACCGGGGAAGATGAGCGTCTTGATGTCGGTGAGGGGGAGCGAGACTGGGGATTCGAGAGTGGCGGGTTGGAAAAGGAGGGTGGAGAGGTAGGATCTTGCGTATGTGAGCGGGGCGGGCGAGCGGGCTGCGAAGTACCAGAGGAAGCTCTGGTATTCGAGGGGGTCTTGGGGTAGGGTGAGGAATCGCGTGGCTTCTTCGCAGTCTGTGGTGAGCTGCTGGAGCTTCTCGAGCGCGTCTTTGAAGTCGAGCTCGACGATTGGGCGTGGCGGGACTGTCGACGCGAGCCGTCGTTGTATCTTTGTACTGAATGCGCCTGGCACAACTTTGCCGAGTTGATGCGTGCTTTTGAGCGTCTTGATTCCCATGAGGACAGGCGGCCAGCAGTGTGAGTTATGGTCGAGCGGTAAATCCAGATCCAGGGCTCGGAGAAAGTCTTTTCTGAATTCCAGTCTCGAAAGTATAGCCGAACGAAGCGCAACATCAATGTCGAGATCGGTGCTGATATGTGTCAATCCGAGCGTAGCGCTAACTCGGTGCTCAAAAACTTACTCTTCGACGACTTCTATCGCGGCATCGAGTTCCCGCAGAAATACATCCATGGGTATACTAACAAAAAGCACGCGGTTGTACGTATGTGTGCAGAAGTCCTCTTCCTCATAGTAATCCCGCCCCGTGATTCTTGCTATGACAAAGTCGCAGCTTTTGATCAGTGCCAGACAGTATGCTCTGAGCGCCTGGAGCAATGGCCCAGGGCTTTGTTCATCGGTGACGGTATCCGTGTAGAACTGTGACTTTTCCAGCGTCTTAGTTTCCGGCCATAGGAGCTTGTCGATATAGACAGATGTAAATAGTGTTTGGGACAGCGGGTATCCCGTGTGCCAGGCCATTTCGTGGCAGAGCAACTCGTCCATGATGCCGATAACTTCTTCTGGTAGGAGAGTTGCTAGCGTGTTGTAATCATCGTCTAGAGCCTCTCCGGGCTCTAAGAAGCCGCTGTCCATCTTTGGGTCCATGATCTGTACACTTCGGGTTAATGTCGAAGACATAGCTAGGCGTTTTGGGGTGGCCATACCTCCAATGCTCCAATGGACTCGAAGAGCGTGAAGTACTCATCTTTAATGAGCTGGCCTACTTCAAGAGCTACATGATAGTTAGCTTTGCTTTTGGTTCATGTTTATTGACATTGGTTATGGACTTAGCACGTGCGCACGACTTCACAGCGGAGCCCCGCTGATGCCCCGCAACGAATGATAAGCCAGAATTTAGAAAGTACCTTGAGTAGCTCTTGTAAATTTCTCTGTAATATCGTGGATTTTTGGGCTGAAAGCCTTTGGGATCTTTTTGAGCGGTTGTCTTGGAGGCAGATCTGCTGGTGCGTCAGGCTGGGCAGCATTGCTCCCAGAAGCGTGAGCATGTGAAGATGCTATAAATTGTTAGACTACTCTAGGGTATTACTGGCCACGAACATACTTCCTGCGTCATGGCCCGAGAAGCCATCTCTAGCGGGATCAGAGACCGTGTTGTGGTCGGGCAGAGAATCTGCCATGTTTGGTGGTGGAGAGTTTCCGATGCGGAAGTTTGTGACAGCGGTTGTGCAAGGCAAGCTTTGGGTGAGAGCCAACAGCTATTGGACCCTTTCACCAACGTGAATACACCACAGTCAAGATTCAGAATTTGTGAGAGCGCAATTGGGCTTAATTCTTGTCGTGCATTGAGTTTAGGCACTTTTCTTCCATGCATGCAGCATTTGATAGTACAGAATATACATTCATCACCCCCAGCGTCCCGGCTTGTCTTCCCAGCACATCTCCTTCGTCATGGCCTTGAATTTCGGGAGCCGCTTAAGATGACGCCTTAGCATCGATCTGAGCCTGGAGCGCTGCTGCGTTCAGATCCTTCATTTCGCCCTGCTTGCCATTCTGCCCATCCGTTAGCCGGCATTCCAAGCCCACTGTGTCGCCCATTTCCATCACAACTCGTCATCACTCACCTCCCACTTGGCAAATCTGAGCTCGCTTTCGCCCCTTCGTTCGGCAGCGATGCGCTTGTCTTCCTTCAGTGAGCGGCGCACGACGCGCGATGCGACTGCAACGTAGCGGTTGTAGCTGTCCAGAGTGTCAATTAGGGGCTCCAGTGAATATCAGATGAACTGTGCGTACGTGAGACCGGCAGCTTTCCACGCGAATGCCATTGTGATGGTGGGATGGGGATTCGTGGATACAAGAGAGTTGACGTTTGGAGGATGGGCGTTGGGAAAGGCCGCACAGCTGCGGCAAGATTTCGCGGATGCCGCTCGGTGACCTGAATCACGTGATACTTTCCTGTGCCTACTTTCATGATGGACTAGACAGTAATGAAATCGTGTGCTATATTTTCTCTTCACATGCTTTGAGAAAATAACAAGATGGACATGCGTTGCATCATTTCATTACAGTTCGTAGCTAACTAGACTCTGGAGTGAATGCTGCGCTGCCGTAATCTTGGGTGTACATGGTGATGCTGCATCACTCATACTACACTGCCTCATGAATCAGTTTCCATAGCCTCGCCGCCCTCATCGTCATCATTACTTCCTTGGTTCTCAAAAGTAGCATCTAGCCATTCTGCAATGTCCTGGCCTTCGTACAGCGCAAAGTTCTCTTTGACGCCACCAATGCCGACACTGGTGTTGTCGACTGTCAGCTCCTTATCCTGTGACAAAGACTCCTTGAGCGCCCTCAAAGCGTGTTTGATCAACTCCTCCCGGCTTGCACCCTCAAACTCCTCAAGATGTCTCTCGAGGTATGTCCTTGCCATTTGACTTCGAGCACCAATACCACATGCAAGCATTTCCTGTGTAACACCACTGGGCTGGAATTCAAACAGATGCGGTCCCTTTGCGTCAACGCCGGCGATCAGAAGTCCTACACCGTAAGGTCTCCGTCCATACTGCTGGGTGTTGGTCTGGGCGCGATCTGCAATGCGTGCGGTGATCTCTGAGAGTGGGATGGCACGATCGTACGTTAGGCGGGAGGCCAGCGATTGCTGCTTCATGAAGTTGGACAGAACCCGGGCATCTGAGGCGAGGCCAGCGAGGGCAACACCAAAGTGCGAATCAATTGGAATGATCTTCTTCTGGTAGGATGAGAGTTCTTCTGCGTTCCTCTGCGGCCAGTCAGCGCACCGTTCCAGAAGCATCAAGTTGAGGGCGTACCTTGATAGCGGCGAGTACGGCATGTGTCTTGCTGACTATACCCACGACGACCGAACCCTGCTTGACAGCCTCTGATGCGTACTCGACCTGGAATATGCGGCCCTGCGGCGAAAAGGTAACAGAGTCGTTATCATAATTGTTCCTGAACATGTTGATGGTGGGAGCTGTGAGGTTCTATTTGTGTGTTTGTGTGCTCTATAGCGGGCTGTACACGGATTCGAATAGAATCCCCGTGTATCAAGTCGAGCAAGAAACGCCAGGGAAGGGAGTCGAGGACTGGGACCGGTGGAGGTGGGGTCGTGGTTGTTGATAGTTGACCTAGGCACCGCTCTAAGTACGACAGCTCTCGGAGCTCTGAGCTTGGCACCTGCGACCGAGCGCTAACTCCAACCTCACGACAGGCGGCTAGCTAACAACGACAAACCACTTCCAACCCAGTAACATCTCGACGCCGTCCCGAAAGCCCAGGATACACATACTGCCGGTGTGCAATCTTAGTCAAACTCCCGATAATCGTGATACACCCCGGCGATTCCCAGCATGGCCGGCATCAAGACCATTATAGGGCTGTCCTTCGTACGTCTGCCTGGAGCGCATGCCAACGCTCTGTATCACTGCTTTCGCTCCTTGCCAGACTCATTTCCTAACATGCGCGACTACTAGGTCCTTGCGATAGGCTTTCTCCTAGTCATTCTCTCTGCAGCCCTGTACCACAACTACCTCACACTCCTGGTTGTCGCAACATACGTAGTCGCACCATTACCGAATTGGCTATGTGGAAGAGCAGCGAGCCACGATGATTTCATGGAGAGTCACGGAAATGGAGTCGTCGACTTTGGAAGATTCATGACGGGCTTCTTTGTTGTCATGGGAATTGGTACGTTAGCCCCGGCTGAAGCCAGATGTCTTCTATACGATATGAAATATGTTGTCCATGATAGTAGACGATCGAGAATACCTAGAAATGGAGACCTAACTCTTCGCTAGCCCTCCCAACCCTGCTATGGCACTCGGCGCAAATCGCCGGAGGCGCAGCTGCCATGTCTGTTTTCGGTGGTCTCCTGATATACGCCACCATCATCAGCTTTACTATGTTCTTCCAAGAGCAAGAGGATTTCTGACTAGCCGGCGGAACCGAGTAGTGGTTATGAACATCACTTGGTTGAACTGTCCCTATCTATCGAATTGGAGCTCCTGTCATGGGCCAAGCTAGCGGATGCCAGGCTGAGCTTGTCCCGTATGCGCCTCATGTTTCTAGTACAGTTTTTGCGAGCGTTCTTGTACAATTACACCGAGATCCTTGACGATCTCTATCATTAGCACAGGTGGTGAGGTACGATGATGCTTTGTAATTGAACATTTGGAAGGATTTAAACATAGTTGTACACTTTGAATAAATACGCCATATTGATATTATCAGATACCAGATTCCTAAATCCAACGTATGGCGCGTAAATGCGCGGCCATCCACCGCTAAATAGTGCATGTTGTAGCACTATTACAACCCCTCCATGAGCACAGCAGATTTAAAGAGCCAGGCTGTAGGTGTATTCGTCTTCCATGTTCTGTGCGACCCAAAGAACAGCAGAACTGTGTCATGTTAGCCTGACTCTGTTGACGGACTTTCATTGTACAACTTACCTTAACATGATCAAAGCATTAGCCACCACGTTTCCGATACCCATCCAAATAGTCGGCCAAATATAGTTTGGGACAATATACTTCATCGCTAAAACGACCACGCTGCCGGCGAGCCCGCCGGCGAGCAGCGCGAAGCCCAGAAACAAAACCAGCTTCGCCTTCCATGCAACACCGTTTCCACTGTACGAGAAGCTGTCGGCGCTGAGTCGCGACTTGTCGATCGAGTTGATGACGAGCATGCCGAGGGCAGAGCAGATGCCAGGGATCCAGTCGACAAAGGTGATGTGCACCGGCGGGTCGGACGGGTTCATAATAGATTTAGACCAGACGGCGATGTCAATCAGGGTATAGAATCCTAGTGCGAACTACAAAATTCGTATTAGTATGGCATGTCGAGCGTAAGGGAGCTCAGAAGCTGCCTACCAAGGCTCCTGCGACGTAGACGCCGGCCGTCCTTGTGTTGGCGTTGTTCAGCCATGCAGGCCGTGGGAAGCGGAAAAGGCGATTTGACTCCATTTTGTTCGGGAGCTTGGATGTGTGCGGTCGGCGGTTCTTAAGAGATGTATAAGGGCTGGCGAAGTCTGGTGTTTGAGCTGTGCCTGGTGTCGCGCATGCGAGGTTGGCTGAGACTTGGCGCTTGACGTCGGCAGCGCTTGCTGAATCGCCGAGCTGGACCTTACCTCTCCAAAAAAAAAGTTTCCTACCTCCTCGAGCAACATTGTCGCAAAACCTCCACTAGCAAAACTACCTTCGCAATGGCGCCTACAAAGCCTTCAAGGGGTAAAACAAGTACAAAAGGCAAATCTGCAAAACTCGGCGCAAAATCTTCGTCCAAATCAAAGTCGTCTGCGAGCAAGCCAGAAGGTATCTCCAAGAACAGACAAAAGAAGCTCTCTCTCGCCAAACCTGGTGGCGCACAAAAAACGAAGTCGCGCATATCTGACGGCCGCAAGAAGAAGCGCGTCTACACCGAAAAAGAACTCGATATTCCTCTCCTCAATGGCATCATACCTGCGGGTATCGCGAAACCAAAAGGTGTAAAGAAGGGCAAGAAATTCGTCGACGACCCGGCGAGCATGATGGCTATTATGAGCGTAGTGAACGCAGAGAAGGAGGGCAAACTTGAGAGCAAGATAATGAGGGCAAGGCAATTGGAGGAAATCAGAGAGGCAAAGAGGGTAGAAGCCGAGGGCAGAAAGGATGAAAAGGAAAAAGCTTTTGAAGAGAGGAAGGAAGGATTGAAGAAGAAGAGAAGAAGGAGTGAGCCTGCTAAGAACGGCGAAGACGATGATGGTGAGACAAAGGGCAAAGGAGGGAAGAGTAAGGATGGCAAGTTTAAGCAAAGAAAGAGGGTGAGCTTCGGATGAAGAGATGAATTAGCGTGGGAAGCAGCCTATTTGATGTTCTAAAGTCTATGATACCCAAATGTCACCGAATCGTCACAAACCGCCATCTACCTATCTATACATCTGGTAGGATTAACCTGCGATGGCACGGATCATAGATCGGGTACTTCTTGCCCGGCAGGTCAACCTTGGTTCCCTTTCTCTCCGCCTCTGACGCCTCGTGGTCGATCTCCTCATGCATCTTGGATAGAAAGGCTGCTGCCGCCGTGGCGAACCATCTGCCACCACCAATCTGAAAGGAGCCAAGATGGCCACCCCAATCTGTGGTGCACAAAACGGTGTAAGGGTTCTTCTTGCATTCCTCGAAGGGAATAGCAGCTTTAGATGAGATCTAAAAACACTGTCAGTACCATCCAGTAATGCAGTAGCCATAAATGAAGAGAATGAACATACCGGATCGTCCTCACTATTGATACCCAAGAATGGAATCCTAACAGCAACCACCGCGTCCACACTTGACGCATCTCTGTAATAAGCCCCCTCAGTCGGATACCCCCAAATCGGTGCCTGAATGTGCCTATCGAACTCATACAGGTATCTACAATTCTTCGCAGCCTCCTGATTAATCTCCTTGTTTTGCATGACTTGCTCGAAATGCTTGCCAAATAAATCCTTCATATTCTGTCCCATAGCCCTAGAATAAACCTCCAGCCCCAACCACGTCCGCTGCAACTCAACATTGCACAGCGCCAAATCCCACGGATTACTACACACCACCGCCGCCTTGAGCACACACGCGCTGCCCTCCTCTGCAACATAGTTCGTCAGGATATTCGCGCCAAGCGAAAACCCAATACCGTACAACGGCCGATTGGGAAACCGTTCACGCAGCGCAAGAACAAGCTGGCGAACATCCCACGTCGCGCGCGAATTGAACAGCCGCGTCGTCGTGATCTTCGACATTGCGCACCCCCGCCCGTTGGCCACGCACGCACTCCATCCCGCCGCCGTCAGCGGCGCAATCGTCTCCCGCAGATAGATCTCGTGGCTCCCGCCCGTGAGTCCATGCAGCGCCACCAGCATCGGCGTGCCATCGTCGCTGCGCATAGCGTCCCATTCCACGGTACTAAAATTCGTCGTGCGTTCGGGGAGCGCCGTCGGTTTGCCTTGGGATTCGGCCAGAAGTGCGAGCTCGCCGGCTTCTTTGGACACGACAAAGTCCACAGCGAATTGGCCCGGGTACACGGAATGTGTGGACTCGAAGATTTGGCGCTTGTAGTGGATTGGGGGGCCGGGGTATGTGCGGGCTGTGTACATGGTTTGGAGGTGGCCGTTGAAGAGGAGGGGGTTGAGGCGGCATGGCGGGATGGAGGCTTTTGCAAGATCTGGGAGGGTGGTTTTTTGGCCGGATTTGGTTTGGAGCGGGATGGGTTCTTGGTGGTGTGTGTAGGTGGTTTTGCCGTGGCCTAGCATCCAGGAAAGGTTGACCATGGTGGATTGAGGTAAATTTTGAGACTTTAGGCCGATCGGGAAGCCGTTTGAGGCCGTTTTTCTCCGCTTGAAAGCAAGTATCTCGTTCTATTATGCCTTTAGGATGTATGCCTGACTGGAATTGTATGCGAGAAGGAAGGGTTGGGTGAAAATTTCCAGAAAGGTGGAATCCTGCCTCCAATGAGTCGCTCACCAAAACATGCCTCGGTCCGTGATTACTGACTGAGCCAGCATCTCGACCATGATGTCCGACTCCTACCTATTCTCTAACACGCATGCATATGAAGCAGCAGTCCATGCAGATAGCTAGTCTTCTGTCAGGTTTAGGCTGCAGTAGCTCTGCTGACTTCATTCCACGTCCCGTGTCCTCCCTCCATCACATGTAGCCGACGGCGCCGCTACCTAAGTGGCTGCCTAGACGCGCGTCTAGCTGCCAATCAGCGTGAGGGGCACCGCGGTCGCGACTGCACTCCAGCTTCGCGATTGCCATTCACCCCAACTCGCTTTCGCGGCCCCAGAACTGCCTACAATGCATTTATCTGTCGACCTGTGGTGATGAACCGCCACTGCACGCCTTTACACCCATCATGGACCCCCGCCACAACTACAACTGGCCGCCGCAGCCATATACGAACGGCCAATACGTGCCTTACGCTCCGCCGCCGCAACAGCAGCAAAATGGCTACCAGCAGCAGGGCTATCCTCCTCAGTATCCCCAGATGCACATGCAAGCGCCCCAGGGCTATCCGCAGAGCCAGCCACAGCAGAGCCGTCCACAGGCAGCCATGCCTCAGCCCTCGAGCCAACAGCGTCCGCCCATGGCCCAAGCCTACCCACAGCACCAACAGCCTCGCGCTCAACCACGGGTGGTGATACCTGCAAGAGCCCCCAGCTATGTCTCGCCTATGCAGCAGATGCAGCCACCCAAGATACGCCATGTCCAAGTACCTGCGCAGCGGACAAGCAGCGGCGCAATCCCGCACACGGATGGGTCGCACGACCGCCGCCCGTACAATCAGCAAGCATCCACGCCTACTATTGCAAAACAAACCCAACCGTCGCAATCGCGCCAGGAAAATGGTCCTCGGCCACAGCAACGTGCTATGAATGTGCCCGTGCAAAACCAGAGTCAGCATCGTGCCCCTCTGCGGCAGCAGTCAACCCCTCAGCAGCGCGTACCTTCCTTGTCGCAAACCCCTTCGAGCCAACGCAGTCCGTCAGTCCAGCACCCCGCAACCAAATCAAAGGCGCACCCCCAGGTTATCGTTCCACGCACGTCGTCCCACCAACTCACGCCAACGAAACACGCGCATCCTCCCTCGAAGGTGTTGCCTGCCGACCTCTCCATCATGTTGCTTTCAGCTGCGGATGAATACATTGCTGCTGCACGCGGTTTAGGGGCTGCTGTGGTGCGATATCAGCAAGAGGCTGACGTCAGACAATACTACAAGTTGATGTCTACCGGCATGGCCTGCATGGATATCGTGCTACGGGACTTCAGTATGGTGCCGCGTGATGAGGCCAAACTCAGGCTTAGATATGCCAGTCTACTGGTGGAGGAGACGGATAACACCACTGAGATTGATGATGTTCTGTCAAAACAATTGTCGTTGTGCGGACGCTGTCGATTACAAGATCTGAAGTATGCCTCCATACATCTCCAGGCACGCTACCAGTTCAAGACAAACCACCGCGCAGCTCTCAAGGCCCTGGATAAACCAATCTCTGAGGCCGAGGCATTTGAACACATCGTATGGGTGTACGCTTTTCGCTTTTTGAAAGTCTCGTTGGCGCTCCAAATACCGGGGCGCGTCGAGTCAGTCTTAGCGCTGCAACAATTACACGCTATCCTAGCACATGCTGAGAAAAGAGGAGACAGAGCTGTCTATGTAGCTTGCTGTGCGCTGGAAGCGATGGTGCATTTGCGGTCAGGGGCTTCAGACAGACTGGAGCAGGCGCAGCGAGCCATCGCTGCTGCCAGAAGTCTGCAGCTTCAAGTCTCAGCAAGACAACTAGGGTCATTTGGTACGCTGATTGACATGATCGACGTTGCTTGTGGCATTCAGCGCGGCTCACCTGACGGTAAAAAATCAAAGGCGCTCGTTGAGACTATTATAGATGAGAAGAACGATTCTTTTCACTCCGCGGATGGCAGGTTCACTGTTTTAATTGAACGAAGCTTTGGTGGGAGCCTGACTTACGACACGGGTGGCATCTTCCGAAAGAACTCCGATGGACGGGATGAGCTTGTATTCGCCTGGCTACCAAAAGAGGATCTCCTGGCACTGTGTTTCCATATCAGCGCTTTAGATCGGAATATCCATGAAAATGGGTTCCGTTACATGAAGGAGGCACATCAACGCTCATCGGGCATTTTGAAGCGCCGCGTACCTTACATCGTGCCTGTATCGACTGCCTTCGCACAAATGGATTGGAACAGAATGCTTGATTGGCATTCAATGTTTATCATTGGCCTTATCGCGTGCTTCCGAGAAGAACAAGCAGACGCAGACAATGCGTTGTCCATTCTAAGGAAACGCGCAGCCAAAATTTCTAACGACGACCGGGAAAATTTTACTCGTGCTTTGACCTATTTGTCTGCAGTCATGGACCAAAGAAACGGGGCTATGCATACTGCCTTGCGCACGTATTCCTTGGATGTGTTGCGTCTGCCAGAGAAGGGTTCATCTTCGAATGTTAAAACCGATTTCGCCATACTTGCGGCTTTGAACAAGCTACTCATCATTAGAAGTCCAGGACACCCACAACATAGCATGACTAGGCAGTTGTTGTTGGAACTACAGCCGTATTGCGAGAGCCACCCCAACCAATACATCCACATGGCTTACCGGCTTGTACATGCCATTTCCAGCCCAGATGCGCCCATCAACCGCCAAAAGACACTCATGCAATCCGCCACTAACAAAGGCAACGAAGTTCTCCGCAGCACCCAAAACCGCGAATTCGTCATCATGGCCCTATGCTACTTCACCAAGTCCTTCTTCGCCGACCAAGTCGGCGAGAAGTCCATACAAGCCATTCGCGCAACCCGACAAAACGCGAAGCTCAATCTCAAACCACTATGGATGGCCGTTGCTTTCGGCCTCTGCATGTCTACATACCAGCGCAACGGCCTCATCCAAGAAGCCCAAAAAGCCCAGCTGGAGTACGAAGAAATAAAGGATAGGCTGCCTGCCACACTTACAGGTGGCGCAGATGTTGATGCCGAGGGCGAGGAAGACGCGGATGGGGATATCGAGCTTACGGGGTGATGGAGACGCTGGGTTTAAACTGATGATAGGTCACTTGTTGCATTTGTTGGCGTTTAAGGAGACTTGTGAATGTCATATGTTAGTTCGAGATACCATGTGGATTTATCAGGCGAGGCGCTTTGGGGAGGGGTGTTGCTTTATTATGGAAGGTGCAGGGTCTTGTTGATGAAGAGGAGATGTTGTGGTCTTTCGATGTCGGCTTAGGCGAAGCGTGAAGGTTACGTCTGGGGCGTGTTGAGCTGTATAATTGCTGGTGTGGCCAGCGCGAATTGCATGCTATTGTGATATTGAATTTGCTTCTGTTGAGTGACGGACTTGAATGCGTCATGTGATGCTAGCTCTGAGAGGCTAGCGATACTGTTCTGACCTCTGATTTGCCTTGTCTTGGTATTTGTAAGAGGCATACCGGTGAAAAACCCCTCGTGGCTGAACCGCAGTGCATGCAGCAGGTCCCGCCGATTTTGATCCAATCGTTGACCACGCGGCTTAGGAACGCAGCGGAAGACCTCATGGCCCCTCAGTCAACGATATTTGATGAAATGGAGGACTAAGACCAAACCAGACATCTCTGCATTTTTCCTTCAAAGTTCCTACAAAGCTGAAGAATCATTCGAAGCGAACATGGGACAAACGACAAACAACCGCATTCAATGCGGCCCATGGACGGAACATGCTTCCAATAGTCAGTGAGGGATTACATGTGAGCCGAGATATGCTTACCGATACTGCAGCTCCCTACATCCTCTTCTCAGAACGAGGTGCATTCATAACGACTATTGTCGCCATTCTGTTGTGGGTAAGCTTATGGAAATCCCACGAGGTCGTTCGAAGAGCGACGTTATTCGTTTGCGAGACGGTATACGGACCCAATAAAGCCCCAGATGCGGATATCATGATGCAGGACTTCCCCACTGATGCCACAGTCGCTGCAATCGTAGCCCAAGTGATGTCAGAAGAAAAGACGCTTGACCAGGTCCTGGGCCGAATCTTAAAGGATTATGTTTTCTTCGACCCAATTCACTTACCGACAACAGCGAAGGCTCGAGGATCCAGCTCAAATCAAAGATGGCGTAATGCAGTCCATATGTTTAGAAGAAATCCCGTGAAACTGGGCGCTGTCGTAGGGGCTGGTGTTTTTTATTTCGGGGTGGCAATGAGCTATCAACTTATATCCGTCTTCACAAATCGAATGGTAGCGCACAATATAGGCCGATCCAATAGTCCTTACGCAGGCGCGCGGTATCCAAACATCTTGGATCCTGTTCATATGGTCAACACATCCATCTTCCCCGCCGTTAACGAATTCCAGACAAATTTGATCTTCAAAGCTATTGCATACGCAGACAACTGCTATAGGGAAGGACTAATAGGGAGGGAATGCTCAATCTTCTACACACTAAAGATACAGTATGAGGAGCGCCACAATGCAACCTGCCCCTTTGAAAAGCACTTGTGCTTGGGAAGTCCTGGAACTGCATATGAACTAGATACTGGCTGGAAGGATGCACACGTATTAGGCATCAACGAAAAATATACTTGTCAGTTTCGTTCGCGTAGGGTCTGCTCGCCTTTGAATATTGACAACTACGTCCGGATGCATGAAGTGCAAGACCCGGGGACCAAGTACGTTGAGTACATGCTCGGCGACGGATGGGGTATTATCTAGCAAGGCAACAAGACATTTGGAGAGCTCGTTCGAGATCCATTACGATGGCTAAATGAGCCAGCAGAGTACCTTATCCGGTAAGGGGTGAGATATGCCAACAAAATCTACCCAGGAGCTAATTTGTCGTCAGCGAAGTCAAAGAAGACGCCATCATGAACGAAACGTCTCCCCGGCAATTAATACCACAGCTCCGAGTCCCAGGCAGCAGGGTAACAGTATTCTTCGTGCGTCCCATCAATCTAGCCTACACACGCCCAAGCTCCGACCCCATATTTCCCGCAACCCTTTCCCCGGGACCAGGCATGTCCAACGGCGAGCCACTCTACATCAACCCACTCCAGCGCTCCACAGCATTCGCCTGCGCCGACAGCTTCACGCTCCGCCACCCCAAGCACGGCCTCGAATGGCTCCCCCGCCACCAGAACCTGACGGCCCTCCAAAACCGCAAGTGGAGGAATCCAGACGTCTCAGCAAGCCTGCACATCCTCAACATCACGCACCTCGCGCCGTCCTACTTCTTCACGCGCTTCTCCGATATGTCGAGCCACTTCAATGCGCCGCGCCGCATCGGCTCGCTAGTTAGCGCTCCGCTGGATAAAGAGCAGTGGAAGCTCGAAGCGCGGAAAGTGTACAATACCGATTTGGCGCTGCTGCAGTACCACACGCTTGGCGTGGCTCTGGGGCTAGGACACGATCTTCCTCTTGCGAAGGACTTGCTGCAGGACTTTGGCATCAACGCAAAAGGCAAAATATTATTTCCTGCCCCGGGTATGCAGAATATTAACGTTTGGGTACTGCTGGGGTTCCTGGGCGCGTGTGTTACATGCTGGGGTTTGAAAATTGAGGTTAGTAGGGGAAACGGGGAAACGATGTTGCTGGGAACGGCGGTAGTGTATATGGTAGCTGGGTTTTTGAGGCGTTGGGTATGGGTTAGACTTTGCGGGCTTTGGGAGAGGTTGGGTGAGCCGGACTTTTATGCTGATTTGGTTTGGATGGTGGGGGTGAAGGTTTATCGGTGCAGGCAGTGGCTGAGGCGGAAGTGAACTGTTTGGAATACGCTCCGTACGGCCTGGAGATTTAACAGACTTCTGGATATCGTGCCTCTCGATCAACTGAAAGAGTGAGAAATAAGCTATATTGCATGCAGCATCCAATCGATACTTGAATTACCTGCTAACTCCCTTTTAGGTAATTATGGGTATGATGGAAGAAATTTAAGCATTTTTCTGATGTTATTCTATGGTATACTGTTTATCGCATACACCCTAGCGTCAGTACTGTTCTTGCGATTGACCGCAGAGAGCATGACGTTGGCGTCAAGAAATACCGAAAAAGGCCGAGGTCGACAATATGGTCTGTGCATGTTCCCCGCAAAGCAGTACTCTCTCCGGTCTCTCTATGACTGATTTGCATCGAGTCGGCAGAATGTATTATCCGAAGAGTGTCTATATCATCCAAGCGCCTAGGCCTTGCTGTCCACTAAAGAAGCTATTCGATCACTGAAGGAAGTCCAATTGACTTCAACACCATCGCTTGCATATTAGTCTTCCATAGCTACCATGGCGCAAATGAATTTCTCAATACCAGACGACTTGAAGCAGTACCTTGCAGACCTCGATAAATTTATCGATGAGAAAATCACGCCGTTACAGCACAAGGAGGATAATAATCGATTTTTCGACCACCGACGCGAACATGCGCGAACGGATTGGGATAATGGCGGCCTACCTCGCAAGGAATGGGAAGACCTTCTGACAGAGTCGAGAAGGCTTGCAGATGAGGCTGGCTTCTACCGTTTATCGCTCCCTAAGCAATATGGCGGCCAGAATAGTGCAGACGGGCGAGGTAGCAACCTTTGGATGGCGGTTATCAGGGAACATCTTGCCGCGAAGGGGCTTGGCTTATTCAACGACCTACAGACTGAGCACTCAATGGTGGGGAACTTTCCAGATGTCATTATGCTCATGAATTTTGGCAACGAGCAGCAGAAAAGAGAGTTGATACCACTTCGGCTAGAGGGCAAGTTTAGGATGACGTTTGGTTTGACGGAGCCGGGTCATGGTTCGGATGCAACACATATGGAGACAAAGGGACGACCGGAGACGAGAAATGGTGTTAAAGGGTGGCTACTGAATGGTTTTAAGAAGTGGCAGACAGGCATGCATCACGCGACGCACTGTTCGGTGTTCGCAAGAACATCAGGAAAAGACGGCGAGATCAAGGGTATCTCATGTTTCATTGTACCAGCGGACACACCAGGATTGAAAGCAGAATCGTACGAATGGTATGTAATAGATTTGCTTGTCAGGACTACATAACATCGCACTAACGCCATGTAGGACCCTCAATATGCCTACCGACCACGCAACAGTTTCAATCAAAGATGTCTGGGTCCCCGAAACCGCTGCCCTAGGACCTATTCACAATGGTCTCGGCGTCGCCCAAGCCTTTGTGCACGAAAATCGCATCCGACAAGCCGCATCATCCCTCGGTGCTGCCGTCTTCTGCGTCAAGCAATCCATCGAGCACGCCAATGAACGTGCGCCATTTGGCACACCGCTTTCACACAATCAAGGTATCCAGTTCCCTCTGGTCGAGCTCGCTACACAGTGCGAAATGCTACGGCAGCTGATCCGGAAGACAGCGGTGGAAATGGACTCGATGCCGCACCATGAAATCGAGAGAAAGATTGGAGATAAAGTATCCATGTGTAATTATTGGGCTAATAGGCTTTGCACTGATGCTGCGGACCGAGCAATACAGGTCCATGGCGGGAATGGGTATTCGAGACATTATCCATTTGAACATATTTGGAGGCACCATCGGAGATACAGGATTACGGAGGGTAGCGAGGAGATTCAGATGCGCAAGATTGCAGCGTATTTGTTTGGGTTTGGCGGAAGGAAGACATTGGTGGATGCAACGAAGTCTGAGTCGAAACTATAGTTCGCGCATGACTTTAGAAATTTCTTCGTCAATTGAGATTTTGATTCGCTCTCCGACATGGTCGTGAGGCACCAAATGAACGCTGAGCAATGCCGCCGCCCTGTACAGGGCTACGACCGCTCCCGATCCAGAGTTCTATTTCAAGACCATAGCCCTCGAAGCCAGCGATTGAATCCTGGCATTGCATCCTTCTCTGTGATGATTGGCAACAGGACCACGATCAGGAGAAACCAGAGGACAAATACTGCAATCCACAAAGAAGCTAATTTGACATTCGCAGCAACTGGTGGTTGTGGAAGCGGCTTTTTCAGTAACTCGTTCGTATCTGTTTTCTTCGCTGGTTTAGATTCCGGTACGGGCGGTAGCGGCTTTGACGGATGCAGGTCGTCTTTCGATGCTATGGCAGTTGGTGATTGGTTGGATTTAGGGGGCACAGCTGGCCCTTGTTCATCTCTTACAATATTACGACTCCGAAGGCCTTCTCTTTTAGAGCGGGACATGATACGTCCACGGGTAGCTTTGATGCGAATGATGGATGATGAAGCTCAGAGGCTGGAGCAAGCCAATCAACGGGACCCGTAAACTAACCTAAAGTGGACTAGGCCTGGTCTCTCGAGCAACTTGACAGAGTAGGATTTCTTATTCTTAGGATTCACTCTAGAAATATATTATAGATAGCTTACTATAGTATATAAACAGAGTACTTAGATTTTTTCTACATTTTATATAGTGTTAGAGAAAAGAGATTGTAAGCAATCTAAGTATTGTGAAGCTACCATAAACGGCATGGTGTATTTCCCATTTCCTTGGTCAAGCAACGACATCCAACGAGTCATTCTCCTATCATGCCCGATATACTAAGATACCCTAGTTCAAGATTTCATAATTTTTTATTCCACCGAAGCCCAAGTGCATCCAACGTCGAAAGTTATAGACGAAATAGTACGAAGTAGGTGTTGCCGATATACTGAGTATCAGGGAAGTAGGAGGATAGTGTGTAGTATTCTAAGTATATATACCCAAATTCAAGACTTACGCAAAGCCTCGGCCAGCGAAATTCAAAGACATAGCAGAACAGGAAGCGAATCCACAGTACATAAAGCAATAACAGTCACGGAAGACCGAGTTGCTGAAAACTATTATACAACTCATGGAATAAGGGAACATGGTTCTGAATATTGGCCTTGCAGATGCTAGCTGTCCGCAATTAGATCTTGTGTTTTAGACTTTTCCACAAGCTGCCCATTTTCGACCGGGTTATGCTGTTGCTTTCTCTAGATTTTAGCGAAGATGCTGACGGAGACACCATTTTTTGGCTAGTTGCGCTATCTGTTCTGTTCGGAGAAGTAAATTTGCGCGATCCAGGCGTCTTTGGAGTAGCATTTATGGATACGTTCGAGGCTGACGCCCGGTACTCATGATACTTGTTTCGCACATGATATCGCGTAGTTCTGGGTAGTTTGGGGAGTGCTCTATCATTCAGATAGGATATATTAGCCGGAGCTTGGACGTTAGGCTTGGATTTCGTGGGCATAAATTTATGGGTGATGTGCTTTCTAGCTTTTGTATCGAGTCCGTGTTTAGCTTTGAGTCTCTCCACTCTTTCCACCCTCTTTTGTTTCTTGTTATCGACCGTCGCCATTTTCTCTCTTTCTCTTTCTCGTCTGAGCTTACATCTTTTTAGGAAATCCTCCTTACTTTCAGTTGTCCATTCTTTTGCGATCATCTCTTCTCTGACCTTCTCTCTCAATGTCCAATATCGATCATTTCCCAGCAGCCACTGTATCTGACCTGCAAGCCCGTGATCGTCATCACAACTTTCTTTCAATATGAACCATACGAGAGCGTCACCGAGATTGGTATCCCGGAGGCTACCGTAATAGTCGTTCCAAATTGTGTTGACATACTCACCCATTACGAACCAATCTATGCTTGTCATTCGTTCCCAGACGATAAATTTCTCAATACGAGTAGCTTCCGCTTCCAATCCTAAGATGCGGCATGCGCGTATCAACTCGATACCTCCTTTGAGTTGGCGCGGAATAAGCAATTCTCCGCACAACTTATGGATCGCTGGTGAGCAAGACCACTTCATGAAATTCACGACTTTCAGGATCCCATAACGTTCGGCTTCCGTGTCCGGGATCTCAAGAACGCCTTGTTCTGTATCGCCTCCTGATGAGAGGCGTTTCACCGTGACCTGACCACAGAAGTGAATCAACACACGTTCTGGCACATCTGGGATAAATAATTCCCTGGTGGAGCCATTTACGATGTCCAGTCTACGACCATCGAGGCAATTTGTAAGCTCTTTTGGGTTAGATTCGCGTACCATAGTACCAAGTGTGCGGCCATAGCACGGCTGAATTTCGTTGGGTCTTCTTGGGGGGAGATTTAGAGATAAAGGAGCAGGTACGAGACTTCCTACGCTAAATTCGGTTGCTTCAGAAGCTGCGGATGATGATTTCGCTGCCATAGAGTCCGAACCTCCTGTATTGAATGTTTCGGTGGTTTGAGGCACATCTTGCATATATATCCTTATATTATGTGAAGATATATCTGGTAACGTAGTAGCCTCACCTACACTCATAATTGTTTCTGTCAAGCAATTCTTCGGGTGGTGAATTCCAGGGTTTTTTAACTCCAGGCCAGGATCTCGGTTATTCTGATAATAATTGCTACTTTGTTTAAAACCTTCCACTCTTAGAGAGCTCTGGGAAATTTCGCGACTGGTATTCTGCCTGACAAAATTGCTTCGCGGACTTATATTGTAGTTGACTCTTTGATTGTCATTGGAATCACCTGTCCAATATATTGAGGCGAAGGGAGATGCTGAACTCGCATTAGTAGGACTGGTATCCGAATCATTAAATTCGCAATAAGGCTGCTTGGTCTTACTTGAATTATTTCCTAAACTGGCTATTTGGCGTGACGTCGAAGCCCCAATATTCCTCTCTGCTTCAACCGCCTCTTTGGATAAATCAGGTTTAGCATGTAGCTTGCGAACGGGTTCACGATTCGATATTTGCACTGGAATCGGAGTGCTAATCGAGTCTACCCACTTTTCAATCGGCGTGCGGCTTTTGTGTGCGTAATCAAAAAGTTTTGGTGTGCGCAAAGAAAAGCCATCATTGATGTCACTCACGGATCTTGAGGCAAGAGATGTTGGCGTGGCACCGTTGGGAGATTGAAGAAGACTAGGGACAATTTTGTTTTGGAAAGGAAGTCGTGGGCGGTCATGTTGGGGAAAGGAAGATGTCGGCATAGCCTGTTAGCTATCTACGCGCTTTATAATGATCCTCAAATTCGGTCTATCAACATTGATTGTTGTATTCGACATGGTGATTCAATTGTGATCATATGGACCACGATATGTTGTCGTCGATGTAGTGACTCATTGTTTGACTCCCTTAATTATGCCAGCGATGTGTATTCACAGCAACTTTATGAAGGCACTGGGGTTGCGCTAATTGATTATCATTCACTCTGCCACCATATTAAGGTAGCTCGTTTAAACAACGATGGTGTGTTTTATCCTCGATACATTCAATGAAGCTTAACCACAACGAACAGCACACAAGCAAACAGAGAAATGAGCGGCTCAGTGCGAAATCAACACATTAGATCAAATAATTATGCTGGATTATCAAACCATTTGATGGCAAAACCGTCGGCTCGGTCAGCACGGAACGCTTCACATACAAACGCAGAGGCATCTATATTCCCTCTAACTGAATCGAGCGAGCATAGCACCGCAATGGACCAAGTGGAGAATGTTAGAAGAGTAAAACTTGACTATATGGACGACGGTACCAGGATCTCTTCTTCGGAGTCGAGTGGCATCCTAGCACGCTCTGCGGGAAATCAACAACGTATCCCGCGATCTAACAGCCGGCTGGTCCGTATAACCGACAAGCCAGAAACACCGAAGATATTTACACGCTTTGTTTACCAATTTGGGCGTCGATTTCTACGAACTTCATCTTTGACACCACAGTCACTGATTCTTCAACGTGTCCTACCTCTACTATGGCTGTATTCATTGATTATTCGTTACTTCAAATTCTTCATTGGTTTTTTCTACGATGACAAACCCTCGATAGTGGAGTATTCATCTTCAGACATCGCGCGAAGAAGTCTTGTATGCGTTGAGGCACGTGCGTTCAAGCGGCCTATCTTCCCGAAACCCATCTTATCTGATCCGATTAATTGTGGTGATAATAGAAGCTGCATCACCCCTAATGTGAAACGAGCGGAGGTATTGATTGGTGTCGTAGCCTACCTGCCCGCTGAGATTGGTGGCATGAGACAGCGCACGATACGTATCACAGCAAAGTCTAAGCGCGTGAGGCAGTTGCTCCAGGAGTGCGGTGTATATTCGTTTGAGAATAAGTACAGTCAAGAAGTTAAGAATGCGTTGAAAGAGCTTAAGTGCTCTTCCGAGGTTTGTAACAACGTGGAATGACCATCCAGGGTCCCGACAAAGACGACGGAATTTAGCATTACTATAGCAGTTCGGCGACATGGTTTTTACTGTCGCATATCAATCGAATCGTCCCGGGGATGATCTTAATATTTCCCTGTCCAGGCCTGTTAGTCAACTAGAAAGGTGGCAAGCTGAACCTTGAGATGCAGTAGCCTAACGATACTTGGGTCTCCTATAATCTCTTTTCTAAATGATTATAAATAAGGCAGAAGCAATACAAGAATTTCGCCTATTTAGTTCTATTGTATATTATTTCTTGTATACGTTTCGCACTGATGTATCAAGTGGGGAAATCACACTTTTTACGGTCCGAGGAAACGTTTGTAGGTGCTAATTCCGCGTGCGAGAGGCACTGATCGTATGCTTAATAAGAAGGCGAATTAAAAATGATGTTATGATCCCTAACTATGCAGAGCGATGAACGGTCATATTTTTTGGCTGCTTCATTTATCAGTTGCCAGCGTAAATTTTGTTGACTCACCACGTTACGGTGTTCGAGCTTGTGACGCGAAGCAGCGGTCATACCTTCTTATTTGCTGGCATGAATAATGGCCTTCCATGAGATTCAAACCACAATAATGTGGTTGTCAAAGCGTTGGCTGACTCACTTTCACAATGCGGTGTCATCATGAAGACTCTCATCATCACTTCGTACGGCAAAGTGTTGCTCAAGTGTGTAGCTTCGCTCTACTCAACAACTTAGCATCTTTCTCCAGAATTCTGTTCTCATTCAAAAACACTTGTGTTTTCCTTTGACTTTGTATCCAGAAGCACTATGCATAGTTTTCCCCGTCCGCGCCGCGAGTATAACTACTCTTATCCATCGGGTCTGCGTTACATAGATGCGCGAGATAATGACGATAAATATGCTATTCCTTCAAGACTCTGTAGGCGTCATACATTGCCACCCGACCTTGGGGGTGGTCCGAGCCTCATTGATGTTGATCACTGGGCCGATTTCTACGAGACGCTTAGAATGCAAGGTTGGGATGGGGTCATTCGCCGCGTCACTAAATCACCTAACACTGGGTAGGCCAAGTACTCCCTTTCGACCTTCTCCTCAGGCGTGACCATGTTCTCCGTGCAGAAGTCGATGACAGCGATGAGACAATACGACCTCGCGGAACGGGAAGTGAGGACGATGGGCCAATTACATATGGTGAGGAAAGTGACTTTTCCCAGGTGTTGTGGAACAGCATATTTATCCTAGAATAGAACCTGGCCATACGTTCGTACACGTTCTGTTTGGATATGGGAGACGCGTCTGGGCAACAATTCGGGGTCGAGCTTGAAATATGTAGGCATGATTGTCGGTTCAACTGTTCTTCGTCTCAATGAGGGATACTATCTATTGTATGTCGACGGAATATTGCTTCATCCACGTTAACGTAAATGAAAGAATCTCTGTCTATGACCGATTTTCAGAAATAACACTTTATCCGTGATCCTGGCCAGGAAAAGGGGTTTAGCGAGTTGGTTGTACAAGACTCCGCACCGTTTCAGGCGAGTCGCGTATTTGGTGCAACGTTTCCCGCCTATCTAATCCCAGCTCTACAACGTCACTATCCACCGGATACTCACGTGCATAAGCTGAAATCTGACAAGCAAGTGGGGCTACATCCTTTACCTTCCAAAGTACGCCAACGCCTTTCTCGGCCCCATTCTTTGTAATCATCCGATGCTATGTCGTTCGAAGCTGACACCTTAGGAGCAGGTTAGATATCACAATGTATTTTGACGGATATACATATTGACAGCAGATAGGTCTACGACGCGAAGCAGAGGCACCAATAACCCAATCCCAGCGACGAAATCGCAGGCGTGCTGAACGTCCGCAGCTTAAGTTTCTAACTGCGACCAATCCTGCCCAATTCAAAGATGAGAACACAAAGAAGAGTGTGCGCTCCCAGGCTATGGTGCATGCGCGGCGGGTCAAAGCAGCAGATTTAAAGGGGGTCCAGTCTTCGTCCAGGGAATCTGCAGCAACGGTGCCATCAGCTTTTCGCACAACGGCCATCAAAAATAAGCGTTTGCGGCATAACTCCCGAGACACTCCGGCAGTCAAGACCTCAGAGGTGCACCAAAACGAAAGGGATCATCCTCTATCAAGCTCGGACTCGAATTTTTCGAGCGGTTTAGATCATGGTGCGCCCGCGGTTCAGCCAGTTACCGATGATTCGCATCGTGGTATCACGCTTGCGTATAGGTGGCGCAGAGCGACAGAGTACGTGGTTGTTAAACAAGAAGAGACTGGAGACGATGAAGAGCCTATTGAATGTCTCCTGTTCCGAAAGATGGCTTCATATCATCAGATTGGAAATGGCATTGATCCCTTTCTGGTGCTTCCAAAATACCAGAATCCCGAGTTGGATGCACTTTATCTTAATCGCCGTTGTAAGTTGCTTGTTTACTCTGTGGCCTGAGGCGTTTCGAACAATTGGAACAAGAATATGCAACGGACTACTGACAGTTGTAGGCATGCGGGTTTTCGCAACAGACATGACTATGAAAAAGTGGATGCCTGCCATGCTTTCACATCCTCATGTGTTACTGAGTTCGGTGTGTCTGGCCTCCACTTGGCTTGACATGCATTCAGGACTCTCAGGCGATAGTTTACGAACTAGCTTGGTCAAGTCAGAGACAATAAGTATGATCAACGAACGACTGCGAAGCCCTGAAGACCAACTCAAGGATACCACACTCATGGTTATTCTACACTTGCTAGCCGGTGAGATGTGGAATTGCGAAGAGCGAACGCTACGAACCCACGAATCGGGTGTTGCCAGAATTATCGCTCAGCGTGGTGGCATGCCTAGATTTCTGAATAATCCAGTCGGGGAGGTCGCCGCGACGTAAGTGCTATGAATTTGAGATTAAGCTTCTACTCACAAGCTACAGATGCTGTTACCACTGCGACATTTTCTGCGAAGTTAGTCCGCTGCCGGTCTTTCGAGACTGGGAGCCGCCAGAAGTATGCCTTACCGACGACGATGATACAATGGTGCCTGAATCACCGCTCTTTTGTCCGAGGAGTGACTTTAAAACTATCTCGAAAGATCCGAAGTGCTCAGTGTACACGCTTGAGATACTTCGAGATATGCGCTATTTGACGGACGCGTTTATTGCAACAAACACAGAATCGGCTACCACCCGTGACATCGATCCCGAGCATAAGGCGCGCCCCAATCCCCCTGTGCTTGGCTTTGGTAAAAAGGCAGCTGAAATCTATGCGCGATTAGTCTCGTTGCCACCTGCTGACATCCTAGATCTCCCAACCTATAAGGATTGGGTGTATGAAGCCTGTCGCTTGACTGCCATCGTTTACACAGCAGCAATCATTCTGCGAGTTCCTTTCTCAGTTGCTGCAGATCCTAGCCGCTCTAAATATCTATCCAACACGGGATCAACTACCGACTCGTGCAAGACAGGATATCAATCGTCTACTTCCTTCACGTCAGCTTTACACGAAGTGGTAGAACGCACCAACATTGCTGAAGTTTGGAACAACATGTCTGGCGTACTTTATTGGGTGTGTTGCATTGGAGCTGCAGCCGCTCATACACCTGAATATCGCAATATGATACCGCGAACCTTATTTCGTAAAGAAGCCTACGCAGTCCGGGTACGGCGTTGCCATATCATGACGGCAACACGTACATTGATGATTATGATTTTCCAGCATCCTATTCCAATCTTGAAATCGCAAAAGAGGTTACTTAGGGTTCAAGAATTGCTTGGTCCTAGTACTGTGGAAAGCCCCGAATTTTGATATGCGCATGAAAAACGCCTCACGTGTATTGGATGCCAGAATGTACGGGAAGATTTCGGTGGCTTAGAATAGGGCAATGCGACTTCGGATGAGGGCTTTCTGTACAAATTTTTGAGACTGTTTCCTTTGGTGACTAGTAATGTGCGATTCCTATTCAACAAAGTTGTTGCTCGTAGTATGATTTAGCAACCTATCAGCCGGCGCTTGCTATCACCGCTATATTGGTTCCACGGATTTGTCTCGTGCATGTTTTGAGTTCAGTATCATGATACGGACGTGTCGGTGACGATTGGAATCTGTGATAGTGGCGTGCAAAGAGCCTGACGTTCAACTGCCAGAAGATTCGGATGGTCCGCGAAATCCTTCTGACTCCGCTCCATTTAGTAGCCAATCATGAGCCATGCGTGTGGTTCTAAATGCCGCTGTTGCCTGTCGATCATTGGCATTTGCATGTATTGCAAGTCTTATCTGGTTCGTCTAAATGCTTGACTGAAGCCTTTGCCTGTAGCTAACACTAGAATGTACACCGTGTGACTTTCCTTGGTTCGTCCGAAAATGTCCGCTTAGGTGGCCTGTGCACTCGGATTCTTTCACTGGCTGGTATCCGAAATGCCCGCAGGTAGTCGAGGTCACAATCCTCTCGTGTATGATGCCTGAATCAAATGCTAAATTCGCGCACGGGGGTGTGGATGATTCGATAGAGGTTGGTGCTGATGGGACAAACACACGTGATTTCTTCGTTATCTTACCTCTTCCGAAGCAAATCCGCCCAACAGCGAAGACAAAGTCCTTTGTGTGCAAGGTAGATTCCTGGGCAAAGGGCCGGAAGACATGTCTCTAGCTGTGCGTTAAGAGGTTCAATAAAGGGAAAGATGTTCCAGCGTCATGTCAGCAAGCGTCGACCTACACCGATGATATTCCCCCACACTTCTGCTACCAGGTAGGCAGTGGACTGACAAATGACGTAAAGCCGCAAGCACCGAAGATGGACGATCGTGCATGACTAGACAGCTAGGTCAGCTTGGATCACTGTAATTATAACGGCAGCGGAAGCCCGACTCGTCCGAGGGCGCGAGCCTTGAGCACTGGGACCTTCCCTGCAATCCGATTCGTCCAACCATAGGTCCACGCCCATAACTACCAGGGTGAACAAACCAACAAGGAAACAATATAAGCATCTAAAACCCGCGTTGTTCTTGATACCTTGTTCTACATCCTGCGGACGACATAAGTTTGCCTTGGGCTTTGTAATCGGCTCAGATATCCCTATTATGGCGCTCGTCACCCGCTCACCCTCACGCAAGCACGCCAAACACACAACCGACGACATGAAGCCCGTAAAAAATGATAATGAGCATAAGCGAGACCAACAGCTTTCCTACATATCCAGTTTGTGGACACGAATGTTTACAACGAAGCAGACCCGTGAAAAGGGACATTGGGTACCATCGCTTTCAGGGATTGTCAAAGCCGGAGATGAGGGGATAATCTCTTCTGCCTTGCTCGCCAGTCTTGGTCACCCCGGCGAACTCTCTCTTCGGGCATTATATGACACATTTGCCGAAGAGTTACGCTCGCGCCCGATGACGGAGCGGTCTGCATATTCGGGAGAGATCGTTAAGTTCATTTCTTCGTTTAAGAGGGTGACTCCTGGGCTCAAGAGAGCGCAATCAGTTTCACTCAAAACATCTAGCAAGAGCAGAGCGGATGCGTCATCGAGGTTACAGCGAATGAGCATGGATCTTTCGGTGACTGAGAAGGGACTTTCAAGAGGCATATCTATGAGAAAGCCAACGTCAACACTCGTCTCTATGAGAAACGGACTGCCTAGGAACGGGAAAGATACAACTGTACAAAAGTCATGGATGAAGGATGTGAAAGTTGCAGAGTCTCGTTATGGCGGTATAGGCGTCAAAATAACACCCAGGGAGCTTGTGGCCCTCTCAATCATACTGGGAAGCCCATTGACCGTGGATCGCCAGACCGGCCAAGCTTCCTCTAAAGCAGGCGCATTTAACATTTCGATATTTTCATCCGTAACAGAGGATGGAAAGTATCAGATCACACTACATCAACACAAACGTCGCATCTCTCAAATGCCTGCACGAGGCTCGCATTTCTCATTTCTCTTCGCAAAGCATCTTGCCGCTGGCTCTTTACCCTTCTCGCAGGATAAAAAGGCCTTTCATTCTATCCTCATCAACTCTCATACGTTACAATCTGTAGAGAAAGGCCTATCGCTTTATTTGCATGAGTATAGTTTCAAGACGCCACAATCCAAGTTCCTAGCATCACTTCCAAGCTCCCGCGAGCCTAGTTTCTACGTCGCCAGCGTATCAAAAGAAGCTCTATTGTCTAACCCTCTCGTCAGTGCTATCAGCGCACTGCCGTTTGCTGGTGGACTCGTACCGTTTGCCTCTACACCACTTATCAAGACTATCCAGTTCATAGCATCTGGTGGTCTTCCACCAGGACGACTACTACAACGTTTAGAAGGCCTTGTTGACAAGATCAATAGACACGCGCCACAAACCAGCGCTTTCGGTCCACTGTACGAACACCAGCATATTACACGGTTGTACCGAGAGCGTGATCGACTTGGGAAACTGGCCACTGGTGCAAATATCACCGATAGCCTCGCAGATAAAGCATCGCGTATGCAGAGATACGTCACGCTTCTCGAAAAAATGATGGCACTAGTGCCAGATATGAAGCCTCAGGATGTTTTTGCTGCAGTTCAGGACGCTACTAGGAAAGACCTCGAATTGTCATACACTGAAGCCGTTACAGCTTTCCAAAACAACCATATCACTACATCTCCAGTTACAGACTCACAAGATTTCCACGGACCGGATTTACGAAACAAGCGACTATCTTCGAACTCTTATACTAGTGCGAGTCGTTCAACTCGCTCCAGTGACGCGTCAATTTCGACTTTGGAGTCTCCAGGTTCGTCAACAATTGGTACTCCACAAACCCTCGGTAAACAACTAGAAAGCATTCTCAAAGCAGAGCTACCGCCTTCTGTGGAAAGTATAGCAGTAGTAGCCCGTATGGTCTTGGTGGCGTGGACACTGAGTGTTGAGGCAATAGCCTGGGAAGATAAGGAGAAGGGATTCAGGTTTGCAAACTTGGATCAGTTAACAGAGAAAATGGTTTTGTGTTAATTGTAGATGGATATTCGCAAAGGTATAATCATTAAAGTAGAATAGATAGGCAGGTTATGGTCCGGTAGTTTGAGGCTGATTAGGATGATACCAAACTCTTTTATATAATCGTAACTTACTCCTCTTGTGAAGTACAGAACTTAAAATTTAAGCCACTGCGGTTACCTCGAAGTTTTTTGCCGTTGAAACCAACCTTTGATACAGCTTCCATCTGTCCTGTAGGTGCTCGTCTTGTGAAACGGAGCACTCTTGCTCTGTATTCCTTTGCTCTCCGGCTCATCGGACGTTCGCTACACCTTGCAAATTTAGTTGCCCAAGTCTCGCAGCTGATCGTTTGTGGTTTTTCAGCCACCAATAGGGCGCATACAGCCGCCAAACTTTAGATCCGCGCGCTTCCGCTAGGTCTGACACTTGACATAGCGAACGTATCAAGGTGTTTCTGCGGTACATTTGTGGTGAGCAATCACGCCCGAAATCGGTAATTTTCTCACTAAAAGCAAGACAGAATATTCGGGTGCCGGAATGCACGAGACCCGTGCCGTGCAACTCGTGAGGACAGGAACGCAGTGTTCTCCTAAGCCGGAAGATTGGCCAACATGATCATCGTTGCTATTGACGCGCATTTATTTTTCGAGCGAGCCATTGTTTTCGAATCATGGTTTTCTGTCTCTGCTAAACCTATTGTTAGAGCGAATAGAGCAAACTGTCTTTCGATCTCGGGGTCAATGGAAAAAGTGGAAAATTGCTCTCCTTAGGCTCATGCTAAATACATACAATAAATAGGCAGTTATGAATTACCTTCTACTGATCATCGTAAAATAACTCTATATTAGTTATAATGGTTTGAAAAAAGCATTCACGGTAGTTCGTGAATACTTTGGCTCCTTCTCTTGAGTGGACTCCCGTTTTTTCTATGAACCGATAGACCGGACGGTTGATCTGACACGACTGTTTGACAGGAAAAGGAGTAACTAATTAAAATACTGCGTTGAATTAAACTCATATTCATGCGTGAATCGCCAGCTGCATTACCGCGGCCAATTTCTCCTTCCTCCTCAACCCTCTGTACTAACTTCTCTAAAAGACGCCACCCATCCCCAAAAGTTCGGTGACTAGCCACAAGGAACCTCTGCTATAACACATTCCAAAGCTCCTTATCGGCAGCTTCCCTATTCCCTGGTATCGGATAAAAAGGGTCATTTCTGAAAAACGCCGTGCGAGCTTGCTCGATGCCTACTTCATCCATTGAGAGCGGTCGGCAATAGTTAAAGTCAAGGATCCACATGAAATGAGTGCCTAAGCATTCAGGCTGAAAAACAGCAGGTGAAGGCTCCACTGTTTGCGGAGGTGCCAACACATACCCGACGTCATTCACGTTGATTCGCGCACCCCAGTGCGTCAGCGCGAGAGCGTCTGCCATGGCCTCTGCGTAGGCGTTGACACCAAAACCGGGCATCTCCGTTTGTTCAATATCAAGGGGCATATTGCAGAGACTAAACCTCGCTGAAGCATTTCTTAGCGGAGTAGGTGCATGATGCAACGATGCCACCAGACAATCTATACGTTGCGATTTCAACTAGCGCACAAGCAACTTAGAAGATTCCGGATTTTAGAACGTAGTGTACCAAGGCGTTTTTTACCAGCTCCCAAAGAATTACGGATACCAGTATCAAATTTCAGCTCATGTCGGCTCGTCCTCACTCATCCATAACCTCCAAAACTCTATCCAGAACCTGGTGCAAGAACTTCCTATCCAGCAAAGCATGCTCTAGCCAATCGCCACCAAGACTCTGCCCAACACGCAACCCATACTGTTCACGGATCGTCTCTAGCATCTTAGCATCGACGTAACCTGCAGGCTGATACTGCAACACGATGATCTCCTCACGCAGCTTCTTCTTCGCCGGGTCCACCAGTCCTCTACTTTGTGTCAAGCCCGAAAGCCTGTTGCGAATACCTTGCCCAATAGGCGCCGACGCGCGCAAATTCTCGAGCCCAGTTGCGCCGTTCTTGGACTCGGGGAGACATATCGCTGGGCCCTTTGCGGCTTTCTTGTCTTTCTGCAGGGAGATCTCGCGGTCTTCGAGGTTGTGCGGTGGGCGTTCGAGGACGAGCCAGTCGCCTGATTCCTCTTGGATCAGGTTGCCGTCGGTAGTGGTGCGCAGCGGGCCCTTGGAGAAATCTAGGGCGGAGATGCAGAAGTCAAGGTTGTCGGGTAGACGGCGGCGCTTTGCTTGCGGGGAGGACATGGTGAGCCGGTTGGTTTGTGTAAATGCGCAGTGGGAGGGGTTTGTGCGTTGGGTGTGCAAGATCGAATGAGTGATGTGTACCACGGGTGACGGAGTGGCTTTAGTAAACGACGTGGAACCACGGGACTGGATGAGCAGTCCCATGACTCTTAGTGCGAGTGGCGAGTATCCTTGAGTGCTAAACAAATATTGATATTTGTGGTGTGGTTCGCTTATAGATAAGGGCAAATGCGATCGTTAAAATGTTATGTTATATGTTGATACTTCACCTGGATGCAATGTTTGCGAAATCAATGGCAGTAATTATCCTTGAGGCTTTGCCGTAATATGGAAGTTTTTGTGGTTAAAAGTATGTTTATTTCATCGCGAGGTTTCAAAAGTAGCAAACGCAGCCCCACGCTAATCGCGCAAACAACAGTGAATTGAAGCAAAGAAAGCGACAGGCACTATTTCTGCACTCATACTCCCAACATCCAAATTGTACACTTATAATACTTGAAATTTACAGGCTCTTCATCGCTTGTTGGTGTAGGTGGGCGCCGGGGCGCCGTACTGACTGCAGCAGTACGGCAATGGGGCACATTGTCCCGGCAGGCTGGAGTGACTACGGACCTTGAGTCGAGTACGATCTCCGGTAGGGTGCTAACGCCAACAAGCGATCTTTTTTGCCTTTTTTTTTATGCCCACTTTCGCCTGGCGGTCGCCCACTAACTGATGTAATTGGGGCCAACACATCCCTTCCTCAGCTGAATTCCTCTATTTGCGTTCTGGTCGCGGTAAGGATATTATTTTTTCCCAGTAGGTCCTCAAAGGCAATGGTGCTTTTAGCACCTCCAGCTATTTAGAACGCTAATGTGAGCCATACTTAGGGTGCAAATGTTCACTTGGCTAGTGTTGAATCAAAGGTGTCAGCTCCAAGGGCTATGCGAAAACACTGGGATAGAAAACACGTTTATCGATCGAAGGCTTCGTGGGTAACAGCTTGAGGAGATAGATCATTTTAACAGTAATCATTGGAAAGATGTATTGATTGATTATATGCCATTGCCGGGATACATTGAACTGGCTATACTATCAAGTTGCAGTTGGTCGATTGACTGCGACTGAGGTTGGCACAGGCCAACTATCATCTGGAAGTAACTTCCTGCCGCACCTCATGCTCATGTTTGCAAGCCCATTGATCTTTAGACCCGGACATATTATCCTATCAATTATTAGCTCAACTGCACTTTGATACTGCACTACGCATACAACAACTTACGCATCGTGTCGGATATTAGTATAAACCGGCAGCGTGGGGCCCCCACATTCGTTGCCAGCATAGAATGTGCATAGGCCGCCGGGATTAGGACCGATTAACCAGGTAGTATTTTTAAGTCCAAATACAACGCATACTTGTGCTCGGTTCCATTGGCATGAGTTCTGGCCCTCTGGGTCTTGGCAGGTATACGAATGGCCTGGGATGCCCATAGTGATTGGACACACTCGTAAATATTTTTCCATGTCGGTTTGTGGAACAGCTACCGCAGTAGCGGAGGAGCGAAGAAAGGAAAGGAGAAGTGACAAATTGATGAAGGTGGGAAAAATCATGGCTATAATACTTGGTGCAAAAATAGTACTTGTGAGTCCTGACGGGGGGAATGAGAGTCTAGAAGGGTTGAAAGCCGGAGGAGGGGTTTGGGCCATATAGGTAGAAATTTATGGCGCCAATAGTTAATTGTTAAAGAAGAATGCGTCATAAGACAAAGAGTCAAAGCGGTTAAGTGATTCATACACGGCATGACAAAAGCTCAAGTTGGTAGTGCACGGTGCACCCCTTAGACTTAGACTTTCACGTTGCTTACGATCTCTCTCCTTTCTCCTTTGCCCACTCACGATCTGTATGGCCATGGACCTCCCTTAAATAACTTCCGAATTTATCCGCTGTCTTAATCGCCAGTTCGACATGCTCCCAACTCATCTTCCTGCCTTCATGGGACGCTAACTGTCGTACAGTCGACAGTGCGTTGCGTATCTCGCGTCCGTTAAGTTGGTGACGCGCCAGCTCATCAACTCGCTTTCTGATTTCTTCTACACCTTTACCATCCTCTGTGTCCTCTAAGTGCGTGAGGAAGTTCAGCCAGATTTGTTTTCGAGCGCGTGGTTTCAAGTCTTCGTAGTGTATGACGATGTGGATACGTGAGCGGAATGCCTCATCAAATGTGCCGACACGGTTTGAGGTAAGGATCAGAATGCCCTCATAATACTCAATCATGCGGAGGAATATTGAAACAATACTGTTTCTTTGGAGATCGGTGAGTGTGCGCTGTTCTAGGAAGACATCTGCTTCGTCAAGGAGAAGCACACAATTCCAGCGCTGTCCCAACTCAAACACTAGTCGCAAATACTCCTCGACTTCGTCAGGGTCAGTGCCAATGTCACCACAAGTTATAGGATATAAAGGCATTTCCGCAATCTCTGCAACGGATTCAGCGGTGAGGGTCTTACCAGTCCCTGGTGAGCCATGAAAGAGCATGATCAAACCATTGCCTTTTCCTGGAATGATATCAGAGTTTGTATGCAATTGTCCTTCGCACCTTGATTTGATTGAAGACGCTCGGATCGTGACCATGGCTCTCACAAGACGTTTCGTCTCCTCTGGAAGTACCAGATCCTCAAACGGCTGCTTGTTCCAACGTATAGGCATTATACTTGACACAGGCAGGTTAATCCATTCCTTTGTAAGCAGATCGTAACCGGGTATTTCTGCCGGCATCATGAGGTATTCATCTTCTGTCGGGGCACTCTTATCATCTAGCACGTAGCTCCACGGATCCGTTTGTTTGTTTCCCTCCTTGGCGTAGTATACTGGAAGTGTAGAGTGGAGCTTGTCATGCATTTTACGGTCTATCATGTATCTTCCAAGTTTGGTACGACCGTTCCCTGCACAATAAACGAAATTTGGTAGACGAAGATCCCAAAATCTTTTCCCGCGTTGGCGTAAAGATTCATTGGCCTCTTCACTAAGAACAGTGATCGGGTAGAACTCCAGTGTTTCGATTGGAAAAGGCTCAGTCTCATCTTCAACAGGCGCAGTAAGGAAGAAGTGATTATAGGAGCGAAAACACTGATATCCATCGTAAGCCCAATTCCACTGTGACACCCCCAACCTGTCTCCGTGGAACGAGGGCCAGTCTCGGGTAACATGGACGCTCATGGCTTCGGATCGATTTCCCCCGAACCTCTCCTTAGAACGTACAAAGAGTTGATTGGGCCAGAAGATTTTGTCCATATGGCGGCGAGTAATCTTATGTTGAGATAATAGTGCCTCTGCCTCAGCATATTCGTGTCCATATTTAGCCATGATGTACCCAATAACGGCTTCAATTTCTCTCTGCAACAGATTATTGATTGATTGCGAATACGCGTGAAGGAGCTCCCGGTGAAGATAAAGTAGTTGGTAAGGGGCACGGATTTCAATGGACCCGTTCTTTAGAAAGGACTCAAGGGAGCATGTAGCCACCTTTTGAATTGCTTGCCGAAGGTCATCATTAAGTATTAGCATGATTTCGTCCCGTTCTATTTTAGAGCGAGACAATTCTGACTGATTTCCACATTGTCGATCTTTGATGATGACGAACGAAGGCTGTTGGAAAAGACGCACGTGATTCCGAAGTTGATAAATTGGCTTATTTCCCGAGAGATGTGACGACTGTCGCCCATCGGTGAGATGGGCTGTCAGGGGATCATCTTCATAGAGTAATGTTTTGTGATATCGAGATCTATTACCCTGCTCCGAACATCCGATGCGGTAAACGATGGGAAACCCAAGATTCTGCTTCTGCGACGAATTTGGTGTAGTCCATGTAACAGTCTTAACGCACTGGGTATTTGCCGTTTCCTTAGCAGCAGGCTTCGATATTTCGCAAGCCGAAAAGGAATGTCTTCTATGGACCATGCGGGTTTGAAAGGTCTGTTCTCGACTCGCATACGAAGGATTGCAGTGGTCTCTTGCTGCACGCTGGTGAGATTTCAGCTCGCAGGGAGGGGGATCTGCTAGATGGGAATTTTAGCGCCTTGGGTCTGAAGCAAATGAGCGCGTAAGAGCTGATAGAAGAGTCATCCTTGGTTAAGGTAATAGATATCATGGCTAAAAGCTTGAACCTACCTCTGCTCGAGTCTGCTGTTACATCAATTTGCGTACGTTTACACTCATTGACATCAGACTCCGAGGAATTCGAGCCAAGGTCAGGGACATGGTACACCTGGTTGCTAGGCTCTTGGTTGGAAGTAATTATTGCAGTGTGTCTCTTTGTGTTAACCGGCAGAGGTTGGTCTGACCTGCGCTTGCCAAGAATTCTCTCCGCTCCAGCTTCAGCAAACAAAAGATTGTGTTGTAGACGCGAAAGCGAGGAAGGCGTATTGGGTGGCATATTGCTCCTGGTGGATTTTCATATCGGTGCAGAGTTCAGTGAAGTGGAATTTGTCAGGTCGTCGTCAGCTTGGTGCACGGCAGGCCCATGATTTGATGACCACAGGAACGAATGCGATGCATACACATAACTTAGCCGCATGAGCAAGGCCCCCGCTATCCTTCAGCCCCGTGTCTGCCTCGCGCCCTTCTGCATCTCATGACGTGTGAAATTCATACGTGGTGCAGGATTTAGAGAAAGGAATGCCGATACTTAAATTCTGGCGCCATTCGATGCTGCTTAACTATAGATCGGATCTGGCAAGCGTGAGGCTGGTACAGCGCCAACTCTTTGACAAGGCTCGCCCCTCCGTCGAGTAGGGATTAATCATAGACTAACAACTAGCTAGTGATGATGAATTATTAAAGGATGCTTTTGTGGAGGGAAAACGAATATTCTTAGATATGCTCTGTGACGATGAGAAGGACAAGGGATGGATCTCAACAGGTTTCAGTCAACGATGTTCTTCAAGCTGTTGGAGCCGCGCAAGACAAATACAACGCTAGACGAACCACTAAAGCCTGGAAATGGCTAACTCAATTCTCGACGTCCTCGTCCAGCATCACCCTAAGTATGCGGCCTTAGTGTGTGGCGCTATGAATGTACTTTTTGTTGTAAGCAATTCTACCACATGCAGAACCTTCTACTTATTACCATAAAAAGGGTGCCGTAAACTATGAAGAGTCGGTTCATCAGCTGGCGAAGACCTTATGCAGATTTGCCGAATGCCTACCTAGGCACGAGTTGAAGCTGATTTTATATCCCTCTCCTCAGATGCAACAGGCTGTCTTAAAGTTATACACCAACTTGATCCAGTTCCTGGTTCATGCTATGCGCTGGTATCAGAAGGGTAAAGCAAGACGTGGCATTGGAGCCATCTTCAAACCATTCGCTCTAGATTTTCAAGAGCAGCTTAGTGAAGTCAACGAACTGACCAGAAGTGTGGATGAGATTGCAACCACAGCGGCGCAGGCAGAGTTACGCGCAGTTCACGCCAAATTTGATGACACTAGTAAGGACCTCAGCCTTGCACTTCCGGAGATCAAGCGGCTTCGAGACCATGTCTCACTCGAAGTCGACCGAGTCTTTCAAGTTGCTTCTTGTACGACCAACCACAGAATATCCGTAGCTATAAATACTGATCAAAAGAAGGTGCTCGTTCGCCCTCGTCACAAATCCAACTAGATGTTCAATCGAATACTACGATGATTAGAACAATTCAGCTCAACCAAATTATGTCAGCGCCCTTCATGAACGACATTCCCTCTTCGGGCCGGAGCTTGAAATTACTGTTCTGCCTTTGCTCGAAGACAAACAAATGTCGTTTCTCTTTCACAATCGGAGATAGAAAGTCTTCGCAATTGGTCCAAGGATGTCGACATACCCTACCTCATCATAGAAACCCGAGATGCAGCATACGGCAAAAACCTCCTCCTCAGTCTCCTACAGCAAATCCAAACCGCCAAAAGGCCAATCATATGGGCCTTACGTTTCGCAGAATACCGGAACCAAACTCCCTGCATCGAAAGCATCCTCCGTACTTTCGCCCTTCACGCCCTAGAAATCAATAGCGACGCCCTATCATTACAAGACTTTCCAATAACCCTAGCCAGCCTCCGCAGCGCCTCTAGCCAAGACGACTGACTCTCTATATTGAACCGCTGCCTCGCCGGCCTCGACGTGGTCTATATCGTCGTCGATCCTGACTTTCTCCGTTTCGCAGCTGATGATAACACCTGCGTAGCTGCAGACCTCTTGCTAGCTCTTGGGCGAAATATAGCGAGCGTTCGCCTCAAGGTCATACTCTCTTCCTTTGGTATTAATAAAGGCTATTTCAAACAGCATTCAACTACTGGCTCATGGAAGGCAATGAAGCCGAGTGGCGAGCAACGTCAAAGGCTTGCGAATACGAAAAGGCAACATCTCGCACGAGTCCGGAGAATGAAACGATCATAGTGAAATGAAGTGGAAAGCAACAGACACGTCTATTTTTTCGCCCCGTTTCGCGAGAATTCCGGCTGGACCAAGTGGCTGCAATGAGCTAGGCATGGTCGGGCATTGTGCTGGTCTTTCCACCCCAACTCTTTGTACATCTTGGATATATCAAGGTGGTGATTCTGGGCGCTGGTGCAAATCGTATTCGCGTAAACGATTCCTAAGATAATAAATGTATCAAGTTACACGTAATAGTTTTTTAGAGTTACTAGTTGAATTATATTTCTAGAGCAGTGAACAGCTGCAGCTTAGAGTAGCACGAGTAGCACGAGTAGGAAACTTGCGAAATGGCATATGACAAGTGGTGGCGGTGGAAAAGACGCTAAGCGAGTCATGACCATAACTTCTTTCCGCCACAAGGCTTGACCTCTTCTACTCTGACGGCACAACCACCACCACAGTCACGATGCCACTGTCCACCCGAATTCCCATGGTCGAGTTCCGATCGCTTCTCTTACCGCCGATTCGAGTTTCCACGCGATCGCTTCTGGCTCTTTACCGCCCACAATGCCTACCAGATCGGCAACGCGACAATCGCTTGTTGCCATGCGTTGCGCAGCGTCGATATCTTTGTCTCTACAAGACTGCTCGAGCCAAGACTGCTTTGGGAATGCACAAGGTCATCCCATTCTCGCGTTTCAATGTTGTGCCCCCTGAGCCTTCGGAATATAAAGTAAACCTAGTTGATGACGACGCCAACTCGACTGCGTTGTCGCTGGAAGAGCTGCTCAAAAATCACATTCGGCCCGGGCGCCTGCTATACCTTCGGCACAATATCGGGAAGAATACGGTTGGACCATTGGAAAAGCTTCAAGCGGGGAGTATACACACAAAATTTACGGACTATGGTATTCTCGAGACCCGTATGTTCACGAAGGAGGATGGGAAGGTGGGATCCGCAGCCAAGAATCTTGGGTCTTTGAGGACGACGGCATTGAACTTGTCAAGTCCTGAAGCGTACTTCAAAGTCGCAATGGAGCGCTCCTTTCAATTCATCGCTCATGGTTCACCAGTTGAATTTGCCATCCGCTACAGTAGCGCAGGGGGCGGTAAGGGCAAGAAAGCGGAGAAACTTAAATCGCTAGACAATGATACGTGGCAATGGGTACACGCCCATTTCCCACACCTGCGACCAGACTTCATCTTGAAGTCGATGCCCGAGGGCTCCGAGTACAAGATCGACCCGGTGACGGATGGCAGGGTGATGCAGTTTGTCATTTTCAAACATACCAACATGCTTATTCCGAAAGGAAACATCACAGACCGGCTCTTCGCGGTCAAGAACTCCGTCCAGAAAAACGTGGTTCAAGGACATCAGGCGGGGCTTCCCAGAGAATTTCGCAGGGAGCTCATGGATGCTGGGTACAAGAGCTACTTGACGACGACGGATGCGCCGCAGAAAGAGGATGGGCTGCTAGGCCTTGAGCGGGCAAGTCGAATGGGCAGCTTGAAGCCTGGGAAATCGCAGAAGAAAATAAAGGTCCCTGGGCAGTCATGGAGGTTCCGGAGCGCCACCGGGAAGAATAAATACTACGGAGCGAGTGAACAAGCGAGGCGGGATATACTGAGTCAGAGCGGTTACTTTAAGTACCCGAGGGTCCCGAAGAAGGAAACAGAAGCCACCAAGCCTTCCAACGGATAGATGTTGGATATTGTCATAGATTACAGGAATTAAGGAGGTTAGATAACGTATAATCAAGAGAGACTCTGCTCCACAAGCGGCGTTCTTACGCATTCGACAATGTTGTTGCTTTGCGGCTTTGAATGGGTTGTTGTGCTATTGTTGAGTCCAGATGCCTAAGCAGAGTGTGTGCTGCAACGTTTTTTTGGGAGAAGTGGGGTAGAGTAACCCACCGTCTAACGAGGGTCACTGTCTACCGAGAAGAAGCCAATCAATGCGGCGCAGTCTTACAACGGCAGCGCTTTAATTGGCTTCTTTTCGGTAGACAGTAACTCTTGTTAGACGGTGAGTTGCTCTATCAAAAGTGACCTGCGCCCTATCGCGCCCCTTTCCCACGCTTTACAGAAATGTTCCCAGGACAGCGAACAATATGGACAACTCTATTGGCCGATGATCGAGTTGAAATAGGCCTTGGCACGAGATTTGCGACATAGATTGCCTGCGCCCCACGATTGGTGCATGCAGTCCTTATAGGTAAGCAACTTTCAGCCTGACTTGGTAATGTAGGCGCGGGCGCTCAGGCTGGGAAGGCGACTCCATCACGCCTGCTTTACGATCAATCATCAGCCTCCACGCTTTATCCACTCTCCTCGACTCGTTATAATCGTGGACTTCAACTCACTTTATGACGATAATTTTGCTATAATACTGTGTCTTCTCGCTACTTGATGAAATGTCCGGCCTCGAGGCCTTCGGTGTGGCATGCAATGTCATGCAAGCTATTCATTTCACAAGTGCAGCTATCAATTTATGCAAAGATATCTACGAAGGCCGCTCTCCAGCCCCTGAGGTGCAGTCTCGGTGCTCTGAGCTGCGCAGTATCGCACAGAATCTGGATAACGATTTAAAGAATGCCTCGCAGAATGCCTCCCAAGATGGCAAAGAGCTCGCAAGAATAGTAGCTTCAATGCTTGCCACGACATTACAGCTTGAGAAAGAGTTGACAAAGTGCCGGAATGCCGGTAGTCCATCGATCACCACCACTCTCAAAAACGCTGGAAAGTATTACTTCCGCCTCAGGTCGAAGATTGAAAAGATGGATACCAAAGTGAAGAGTGATCAAGATTTGATGGAAACGCGGATCCTTGTCAGACTAAGGTGAGCTGATGAGCGAGCACGTAGGTGTGCATCTACGCTGACATCTGGATAGCAAAAATACAGACGCACTTCAGGCTGCGCTCTCCACTAACACTGACGATATCAAATCGGGGCTCAAGAGCTTCGTACAACTTGTCAAAGATGGCAGCACCAAACTAGAAGAACTCATCGAAAACAACACTGGTAAAATAAAGAACGACATTCAGGACGAAGGCGAACGAACGCGTCTGGCCGTAGTTACGGAGTCAGGCGCAACGAGATCACACATTGACTCAAGTTTCGAAAAGTATCACACATCCCAGAATGAGCAGGATCATATTCAAAAAGCTCTCCTGAGTCTTAGAGTACCCGAGATGAATGAGAGAGAAACAGCATCTGCAATCAACCAATCACACAAAGGAACATTCGAGTGGATATTTGAAGACGAACACAAGATCGAGGGGTGGGGTCGAACCATTATATGGGACAGTTTCGCAGACTGGCTTCGATCTGGCGGCGGAATCTATTGGATTTCTGGAAAACCAGGTAGGACTGTCCCCTTCAAAGCCAAATTCCTGCTCACACTTCCAGGATCAGGAAAGAGTAGTCTCATGCGATACCTTACAACAAACAAGCAAACGGTGAGTCTCTTACAAGAATGGTTAACTCCCAGGGAACCGACTGTTTTGCGTGTGTTTATATGGAAGCCCGGAACACCGGCACAACGTAGCCAGAAAGGGGTCCTGGCAACGCTCCTTCACCAGCTCTTTAATGCTAGGCCTGACGCTGCGCGAACCTTTTACCATAGAGTTTCAGGAAAGATATCTCTTAGTGACTGGTCTTTATCAGAATTGGAAGATCTGCTGCTTGAAGCGTTGAAATTTGACTCCTCGCCAGTCTGTATGTTTTTGGATGGCTTGGACGAAATCGACGAGGAAGAATTCGGAGGCTTCCAAGGTCTGGCTAAGCGAGTAATACAATTTTCAGAGGTCTCGCACGTGAAGCTGTGTCTTGGAAGCCGCCCGGAGCTTGTGTTTGTGAATGCTTTCGCAAAGTATCCCAAGCTTCGAGTCCAAGACTTAACCAGGAGGGATATGCTCAAGTATGTGACCCAGACACTCGAAGAGGTACCGGCTGGATCTATAACGGACGAGAATCGAGAAAAGCTCCGAGACGAAGTTGTATGCCGGTCAGATGGTGTGTTCTTGTGGGTAAGTTTGGTGACGAAAAGCATCTGTCGAGGCTTGATCTCATATGAAGATTGGGACAAACTCTGGATCCGGGTGCGCCAGCTTCCGAATACCCTGACCGGACTCTACAAAGAAATGATTGACAGGATGAATAAAGATGACAAGGTTTTAAATCAGAAAGATTCCGCGCGGTACTTTCAAATCGCTCTGTATTTTGAGTCGGACATTAGCTATGTGTATCTCAGTCTATTGGCGATGCTCCTCATCGCGGAACCAAGAATACGTCGACAGATGTTTGCTGGTGGTCGGAAAGTCACGTTGCCATACCTTGTTGATCAGTGTAACAGAATGCGTCAGCACATTCTTTTTCGATCCGGAGGGTTACTCGAAGTCATCCCATACTCAGATAGCCCGTTGACCGATGCTCGTATATCGTTCATTCACCGAAGTGCGCTCGATTTCCTTGTTGACACCGAAGATGGGCAACGAATGCTTAACGATACCAATTTGACAGCGACCGAGATTAACATCTGGTGTTCGATTATCGCCTTATATCGGCGAAGTATCGTGGGGTCAGCACCGCTAGCAACCCTTCTCGATGAACACTCCTCTCATACGAGAAGTCTTCGGCACGCCAGGAGCAGGATTCCGCATCTTGAACATCTCGCTTTGTCCAATTTCATGGAGAGCTTATTGACCAGAGCCCCTCAATCGCGAGAGTTCTTGGACAAGTTTTCGTTCGCCAAGTTTGCGGCATCAGTAGGCTGGCCTGAAGTTGTTCTAAAGTGCATTGAACGACTGTCCGTTGACAGGTCAAAAATGCACCGCGTCACTTCGGATTTGCTATCCTGGGCAAGTAAATGGGGATCGTCCCTTCTCTCAAACCCTACTGAGGCACAAACAAGATGCAAAATGATCTCAGCTCTACTCAGGGCTGAAGCAGACTGCAATCTTTCGCCACCTGATCTTGACTTAGTAGTCGCGGTTGGATTGAGGTTTCAAACTGCTTTCAACACGCTACTACTTAGGATTTACGAGAATTTATTCTATATGCACAGGCCCGCGAACATTATCCCGGAGTACCTCGAGATCATCTACGAGTTTCTCGACCATGGCGCCAAAACCGATGGCAGCCTTTTTGTCGGGATTAGACTCCAGTGCCTTGGAACGGATGGCCTGTTTCCATACAATCCAACCCCCAGCCTATCCGATGTGGTTTTCGAAATCAGCGTCGATCATCTACTTTACCTCATACATTGCAGGCTCCTTGGAGCTGCCGATGACCATGGAGTTAGATTGGATATTCCGGTTAGGGAACTTGTTAGAAAGAGCGCTGCCGAGCCAAAAGCACTTGTTGTCATCCTTGGAAATTCGAACGATCCCAGTAAAACTACATCTGTTGTAAGATCAGAGGCGACCTTACCTATTTTCGAAGACTTGGACGCACAAATTGACATCGATATGGTTCCGAGCATCAGAAATATGAAAGATACTGCAAAATCAGTACTAGCAATGGCAGATTCTATGCCAGAGAAGTATAAAGAGAATCACGCCCTGAGTGCGACTGAAACGGTGCGTTGGCTTATGGATCACGGAGTCTTTCCAAAGATTGTGAATTGGGAAAAACATCCTCCTGAACATATTTTATACTTGAATCAATCTGAGCTTCGTTATCTCAAGCCTTATACTGGGTTGGTAGATTTCGAGCAGCTTGATTGGTCCTTCAAGCCCGAGTATGACGAATTTGTGAATGCGCTGGAGCGTGCAGTTGCATTGGAAGAGTAGTTGCAAACTGAGATTACATCGGGGACCTCAACAATGAACTTTTTCATTCACTACGAAAGGCGTCTCGGTTTTACGCGGTCGCAAGAACTTGTCCGGCGCGGCACCCCGAAAAGACAAGGTCAGCCAGAAGGACTACGCAATATCAGATGTGTACTACATGCAAGTCGAAACAGCCAAAGGGGGTATGGAGAATGCGCTAAATAATAAGATTATACTGTGCGAAAAACTATGCGACTGCATGCGTGGTATTGGGAGGTCTCATAAGGTAACGGTGTTCCGCCACAAGCGGATGGACGTTGGTGGGTGGTGAACGGGTACATCCAGTGCAGGGGCTGCTGCGTGTCAGGACTAGCCTAGGCTGACGTTCGTCATTGTGCTTGGCGGGCTGATGGAAACGTCGACATTTGTTGGTTGGGCACGAGCACTAAATACGTATGTATCCGCTGTCTCACTCACCTGCTAGATGCTGCATCCCCTATCTATTGCCCGTCTCCATGATCTGTGAACATACGCAGATGATGCACCAGCGGTAGTCCCTCGTCCATCCGCCCCAATTCGCCTCGCTCCTGTCTGTCCGCCCGCGTCGGCCCCATAGCGTGTGTGTGCCTGTACATCGTGTCCTCTGCTGACCGGCCACCTCGCCTCAATGAATGCTGCGCGGGAGGCGTGTCGCCCCAAACACCAGGTGCTGATCCTCAAGTGCTATCCCAAGTTCCAGAAGAACAATGCCCAGGTCAGGGCCAACTCGAGCGAGCTGAGCTACCTGCTCTACTATGCCAGCACGCGCCGCAGCAAACTGCAGAAGGTCGGCGACTTTCTCGACAAGCGCGCGACCAAGGATGTGTGGAAGGCCAGCACGGGGAGCGTCCAGGTCACGCTGCAGATTGTCAAGGCCTTGATGGAGAAGTGCCCGCGCGACCTCCCGCTGTTTGCCCCCGCCGTGCTGCGTATCTTGCGCACCATCCTCAAGTCCAACGATGTCGCCATGGTCGAGGAATCCGTGCCGGCCTTCGAGACGCTGTGCGCGCACCAGGACCCGGCCGCCCTCGCCGCCGACCAGGACTATATCAAGCAGTACGAGGAGATTGTGCAATTGTACGCCGAGCTCGCCTCCAAGATGACTATCAAGACGGGCAAGACTCCTGTGAGCTGGCCCGTCGCCATCCGCTATCGCAAGGCGGGGCTGCAGGCGCTCAAGGCTGTTGCCTCGTCGGAATCGCTGGGCTCGGAAACCGGCCGCCAGTTGGCCGTCATCATACCCGTGATCCTCCTCAATATCTACTCGGAAACCGGCGCATACATCAAACGCTTGGCTAGCAGGGAGGCAGAGAAGGATGAACACGAGAAAGAGCTGGCTTTGCGGCGGCGACAAAGCGTTTCTACCGCACGCACCGACGAGGACGAGGGCGGCGACCCCATCGCTGCATCCGGGACAACCGAAGATGCCGACAAGCTGGCCGAGGAGGAAGTCGGCATGCTTGCGCTTCAGGCGCTGAGGAACATCTTTCAGGGCGTCAATCGAGGCCAGCTTCGACTTGCAACGTCGGCTGTGCTTAGCTTCATAGGAACGCATACCAAGAGCGCAGAAAATATAGGCAATGAATCGGGCAATTGGGCTGATACCCTCATGGCCACAATCTGCGGATGGGCACCGGTGCAGGATCGATACACGATCCTAGTCGGAGCAGTCGAGACGCTTGTGCGCAGTCCCATTGTTGAAGATGACCTCGAACGGCAGCTAGTTTTGGCAACCGTCATTGACTACCTGCTGGCCTCGACCATTAATTTCATTGGACTGAGTGTGATGGACGTTTTGGTTGGGTTTATCTCTCACACATTGCTACTATTGCAACTCGGAGGACCGGGATCTTCGGTGTTGCCACATCATCAGCAAACAGCATCAGTATTAACAGAGAAAAGCGTGGATGGCCGCGAATCATCAAATACACTGGCTGGCGTCGTCATGGAAGTCGTCAAAGCGCCGTCGCCAGTTCGATTCAGGCTCCTTGAGACGGTACAGAAATGCATGGCTGATCTCGCAACTCACGTGTACTACACCGATCAAATATCAGACATGGTGGAAGCTCTTCTCAGCCGTCTAAAACCTTCGCGCATTACCGCCATCTCGACCGCGGAGGCGATTGAGAATCCAACCGAGACTATCGATGCTGTGGTAGATTCGGCAAGCCTTCAGGAGAAATCGAATGTTGACCGGTTCTTCTCGTTTGAAACCGCTCGCGTTACAGCTCTCGAGTCTGTGAAGGCCATTATCAAGACCGCCAACACCAGACGGCCAGACGGCTCGTCAGCTTCCGTCTCGCGAGGCAGGGTTGGTGTGAGCGTCTGGGAAGGCACGCAGTGGCTGTTGCGCGACCCAAGTGGCAAGGTTCGCAAAGCGTATGTTGACGCGGTGGTTACTTGGTTGAACCTTGAGAAGCAAAAGCATGACTTGAGAATTGTGGAAAACTACAAGAGAAAGGAGAGGCAGAACAATAAAGGCGGGCTGGCACGGCGCGCGGTATCCAATGCATCGCAAAAAGAGAGGATCACTAAGCCTAGCAAAGGCAAGGACACTTTTCTTCCACTGCTCCATCTAGCTATCTACGAGGGTGCGCTTTATTATGTCGATTCTGAGGAAGACTACCTGCTTCTTCATCTTCTTCTCACCACTCTAGTCAACAAACTTGGAGTGAATGCTGCAAGAAGCGGACTGCCAATGATCATGCGGCTACAGGATGATATTGCCACCATCGAGGATCCTGGCACGAAGGTTCGTGTGAGCAGTCTTGTGCATGGTTACTTGTGGGCTTTGAGCATAGCTCTGGACTTCGAAGTCTCCTCCGTGGGCCGGTCGCTACACAACGAGATTTCTAGGAGAAATAACAAAGGTCTTTGGGTGAAGAGCATCCGAGTTCCGCCCATGCCCATCGATTCCATACAGACGCCGCACCCGAATCCAGTTCATCTCCCTAGTGCAACAGTCCAGTCGGAGGCGCTGAACCCCTTCGATAATCGCGAGGCTTTGGTAGAGAAAATCTCCGATGGGTATTCTTCCTCGCTGTATTCTCCTCCATCCTCCCCACCAGGATCACCAGGCCGCTCAATGTCGATGTCCTCGTCGGTCCCCGCCATCCATCAGCCTGCCAACGTCAAGCCAGCACCTGAGCTATCATTCAAAATCAGGGAAGAGCTTCTTTCGGATTGGACACGAGATGCGTGTCTCGCCACGAACACGAAAGATTCTTCTTCAGCATCAATGACAGGATCGCGGTCAGGCACACAGCGCACCAGCACCCAGAAGAACAACTACCTGGACGTCAACATTCCCAACGGCATCCTCGACAGCGCCAGCAACTCCCCAGTCCCAAGCCTCAGACGCGCCCACAGCAAACCACCCTCAACCTCATACGGCCTCGTCAACCGTCTCGGCTCTCCCCAAGGCAATCCCAGCTCCAGCCGCACACCCGGCAGCAGCTCCTCGCAACGCAGCACTATCCGCGTCGACGACCTCAAGCGCGCCCTCTCCGGCTCAGGCCCCCACGCCCCGCGCACAAGCTACTCAACGCGCGCCCCCTCGCACCGCGCCCGCTCCTCTTCCGCCTCAGACTCCCTCGTCAGCATCCACTCCCTCTCCGACGCCTCCTTTCTCGACTCCGCGACCCCCACGCCGCGCCCTACCTCTGCTAAGTCGTCACACGCGCAGACGGCGCATGATGTTGCGTTTGCGAAGGGTGGCGTGCCCCCCGTTCCACCTATTCCTGATAGCCTGCGCGAGCATTCTGTGTCTCCGACTGCCGGGGTGGAGAGCACGGATTTCGCAAGGCCGAGGACTGCGCCTGTGAAGAAGAGTAAGAGTGTTAAGAGCGCGGGTAGGAGGGGGAGGAGTGGCGAGAGGAAGGCGAGTCGCGGCGCGGGGAAGCCGGATTTTTCGGGGTTTTTGGATAGTCTTGGGGTGGATAGTGAAGGGGAGGAAGGGGAGGGGGGGTTGGGGGTTGGGAGGGCGCCGTATTGAGTTGTGTATTGAGCGAGGGTGGGTGGATGATTGTAATGGTGGTGTGTGCGTGTATATGTGCTTTGTGTATATCCTAGAGAAGTAATTATTGGATTATTAGATGAGGTGTTGTTGCATCGACCTCTCTGTCATGTGACGTGTGTGCAGAAGACAGCGCAAAGCAAAGGCTCTTGGAGAACTCGCACTAATATTGAAGCTTTCCAGCTGAATTTTTTTATACACACTATAATCGCCTTTGAGATAAATCCAATTCGGGTTAAAATAGTGCGAGCTCTGCCTTCACGTCATGCCGCGCCATGCAACCAGTCCTCGCATCGTGAGCAACTAAAATTAGTATCGCAAGAACAAGCTCCAAAAGGCAGACACACAACCCGCAACCCGCAACCCGTTCCCAGCCCTCAACCCCACCTCCCAAATCAAGATGGCTCCCCCACCCTATCCGAGGCCGCGCACGCAGCGCCCCGGCCCGCTTACCGGAATCGAGTCCAAACATCAATCAGATAGACATCTACTGCACAGCCACACGGCTCCGCCGAGGCAAAACAGGCCTCGCGCCCTGAATCCAGCGGCCGCGCACCTGATTGCAACCTAGCGCGCCGGCTGACGATGACAGCATTTGCGCGAATGCGCAGAGGCCTCGAGTACTTGTGGCCGCCTGGCCGGCGCAGGCACCCATTGCTCGTCCGTCCCCATCCAGTCTCACCGCGCACCTGCTTTATCCATAGCTTTTCTGGGCAAAGAGGCATTGTATCGCTTTCCGTGTGAGTGAAACTTGCGCCATGGACGCCATGGCCTCGACAACTTGTGGGCGCGGCAGCTTGCCCAAGCTTGTTACGTTGAAGGAGCACTCGCGGCGGGATTCGCTGTCGTCGTCGAGGACAAGGGACTCGGGGTACAATAGCGAGCCTGAGGCGTCGTTTTCGCCGCTGGAGTTTTTGGATAGGGAGCAGCGTAGGCGAGGTTTCCTTGGTAGCTGGCCTGATGCTGATGTGTTTTAGACTTGGTGCTTGCGCCGGCTGCGGTGGTGTCGAATGCTCCTTTCAGGTGGGCCCCGGGCAAGATGAAGAAGGCTTTTCAGGAGACGCCGCTGCCTCGACTGATGGTTACGAGCAATCCTATTGCTGAAAGTACTACCCAAAAGGAGGAATTGCCTTGGCAGGAGAGACGGGCTGCGTTCAATGCGGATACAAGTCAGCATGTCACGCCTTGTGATTCCGAGCCTAAGTCGCAAGATATGGACATTGAGAAGTGGATCAAGGAGAACCTCCCCGTATACGATCGGACGAAAGAACGTGTGCTGTCCATTACCTCGCTTTCATCCGCGAGTAGCTGTGATATGTATACGAATACGGATACCGATATCAGTGACGATGAACAAGATGCCAAATATCTTACTGTTCGACCTATATTACCAAAATCTACACTCAAGGTCATCCAAGTCATCATGCGAAAGGTCGAGGTCAATCTGCGTCATGCAGCTTATACACAGTGCCATGGAGGCCCATCCACTTCATCTAATAGCAACACCACTCTCTCTTATAGAACCGCTCAGAGCGCCCAAAGAGCAACACAAGGCGGCACCAAGCGTAAGCTAGCATCAGAGAACATGCCGCCCAACGACGATGATGAAGAAGATGGCGACAAAAAACGACGTCGAGGATCGCACGCCACAATCGAAAGCTCCGAGACTGGTGCAAAGTTCGCCTGCCCCTTCTACAAGCACGACCCAATCCGCTATGGCAATCGACGCACTTGTCCCGGCCCCGGCTTTCCCACCGTTCACCGCATGAAAGAGCACCTCTACCGCCGCCACACGCAGCAAATCTACTGCCCAAGATGCTACACCATGTTCGACACCGACGCCGATCTCTCCACGCACCTCCGCTCCCAACACTGCGCTGTCTCCTCCCCCCAACCCCTCGAAGGCATCGACCGCGAAACCCTAGCAGCAATCCGCAAACGCTCTCCCCCTCTCCGCCTCGAAGAAGACAAATGGCGCGACGTATACCGCCTCCTCTTCCCCGCCATCCCCCTCCAAGACATCCCCTCTCCTTGTAAGCTTTCCCCCAAAACCCCGTCCATCTTCCAGGCTAATCTCTCACAGTCTATGATGCGGCTTCGCCCTCGGAGGAGTCCCGCCGCTTCCGCCGCGACTTGCTGCGCCGCGTGCAGGCTGAGCTCCTCGCCACCGCAACACACGCGCCTGGCCCCGTCGAGCAGCAACTCCTCCAACAGGTCGCGGGCATCATTCGACGCTGCGAGAGCGACCTGCTGGCTGCATTTGACGCAGGCGCGCCGCAGGATCGCAGGCAGAGCACCGTATCGACGAGGAGCGACGGATCACTAGAGCTGGTTAGGACACCGGGCGTGGGGCAGGGGTATGAAATTGAACTCCCTGAGCCGCCGAGCTATCCACAACAGCAGGATCCGGTGGTGTTTAGGCCTGTGGCGTGGGAGCCTGAGTTGATTGATTGGGATGCGGCCTTTCCGGCTGGGGTGGAGGGCGCCGCGTGTAGTGACCCGTTTGAGCCGCCCCTAGCGCCGATGTGGTTGCGGTAAGAAAAAAAAGAGGGAGTCGGCGGGACGTGAGAGCAGGATGTGTGGCTCGTGGGTGGAGTGTTACAACATGGATGATTTATGGCAACGTGTGTAGTTATGTAGGGGTACAGCGGCCTATATTCTGCCCAGGCCAATGTGACGGCCTCGCAACGGCAGATTTGAGTGTGGGCGACGGACGTTTCCGGCATCTTACGCCTGCAATTCGACCTGAGCCGACACCGATCGAAGCTTGCCCTTGCTGATGGGTCGGTGTGAACAGCAATGGGACAGCAAACGTTCCTGCGATTGTGTTTGTCCAGCTTGTTCCTTTTGCAGGGCTCGAACAGGGGCTTTTGCCGGGGGAGCGGCCCAGGATGAGTTCTTGCTTGAATCAACCTTTCTGTCTGGCTTGACAATAAAGTATAATATATATAGGCGATGAGGCAATAGACATATCGTTCCCCCGAGGTAAAGCACAAACAAAGCGCGCAAAATTGATATACTACTGCTTCCACATCCACTCTGATTTTTTTTTTCTTCGAGGCCCGTATGTGGGCCTACCGTCTTGCAGATGCTGTGTAACGTTTTGCATCCAATGAAGTCAATGTAGTCGAGTACATCTGTGCTTGCTTATTAGATCGCTTGGCTAACGCTGAGAAATAACATGCGGTATCAGTTAGCTGCGCGCGGATCAGTATCCTGTGCACCCAATCAACAACGATTGCCGGACAACCACGTGGTATTTTTGTATAGAGGTTTACAGAGAGGTATTCTATTACCGTCTAAACTGGTTTCGTCAGTGTCCTTGTTCGTGGCACTTGCTACACGTTGGTGGTGGTGGTGCTGCTGGGCGTGCCTGAGAGCCTAGATTGGAGAACCTCCTTGGGTGCTCTATCAGCTGGAGCGGCTAATTTACGACCTTGCTCGGCCTGTAATACGGCTCCTCTAGCAGTATGTTGTTGTTGTTGAGTCTTCTGTTGTCTGCGACCATGTAGTTTACTATTCTCTTCTGCCAAAACTGTAGCTGAATTCACTGCTAACGAACAACTTTTTACAGGCTGAGTAATAGACTTACGAGCCGTGCCTGCTGCTGTGCCTCGTGGAGATAGTGTCCTGACAACAGTCAGGTTTGAAAGAACTTGATCTGGACCAGGAGGGACAGGCCCTGTTGCTCGAAAGCCGCTCTGGATGTTTTGCTCCGTAAATACAGTCATACGAACACGTGGATAGATATAGAGGAACTCCTCCTTATCAATATGAAAAATAACTCGCCAGACAAGCTCAGCTATCTCATGTCCATATGCTTTCTTGGGGGGAGGGAAGAGGCTTACATCGATTGACTGAGGGAGGTGTTGGTGGAAGTTGAGACGGTGGTCTGCCATTAGCGTTGTTTACACGGTCTGTGCAGCTGGTATTATTTCAGATGGAACACTGTAGCCTCTTAAAGGACAATCAATCAACTTTATCATAACAGGAGGTATAAAGTATGGCAGGCGTATAGAGGCCGATAGACCAGTCTCAACAAAGTTGTAGATGTTTGTGTCCAGAATGCCGTACGCCTAGCGCGTCTACTCTACAAGCCTGAACTAAGCTGCAGTCTAGACAGGATCCTCACAGCGAGCACACTAAGAGTGGGACTTCCTATTCCACTTCGCGTGGAGCTGTTAGGAGCTCTTAGCGAAGCATGAAACCCATTTCTTGCCTACAGGCTGAGGAGGATGATTTTGGCTACGGCCAGCGAGCAATGCGTCTGCCATTCTTCGTACGTCGATCATCTAGAGTGGAAAGCCTCGTCGATCAAGGTCTAGAGTCCACGGAACAAGATCCTACTCTTCCATAGGGCTAAGTTTCGACTGACTAAGTCTGTCTCACGCTTTGGCTGAATGCCCTTGAGACACGTCTGTAGCATCAATCGAGGTACGTCACGTAATAATGCGAGCTGGTGAAGAGGCTGACAAAAGGTAACTGAAAATAGGCAATTGTAAGACATATTCTGTCTTCTTTTGATAGCTGTAGGACTTATTGTTGTTGCTCAAATGCCAAGTAGCTTATCTCCACCTCATTACGTAGATTAGTTTGACAGATACTAAGGGCTCGTTAAACTTTTGCACTCTTCGAGAAGCTTCTATCGAGCTTTTCGTGCGGCAGCATTTTCCGTGCACTACATCAATTTTGTCCGCACAGCAGGTACAGTATAGCTAATACATGATGTGCGGAACCACATTATGCGGTATTTTACCAGGCACAACTTTCCTGGAGCGAACTACTATGGTAGATCACCCGGAGGTGACACCTCGTCTCTCTACTGTTCAGCATGGCCCTATTCACGACAGGACTCACTAGTGGAGAGCCAGCTGGACTGACTGCCAAGGCTGCACGTTACAAGTCTACCAAGAGATGCTTTGCTGCGCCGGTGTTAAGGCGCTGTTCAGCGTTGCTGGATATTCTAGATCGGCGACACGACAATGATAGAAGCTTTCCATGCAGATACTTTCCTAGCCCCTTAGCTCTCCCCAACCCTTCCTATGTAGCATATTTCTTCTCCTTCTTCTCCTTGAAAAGAATGTCTACTATATCTGCTTGGCCATGGCATTTCGCAATCGCAAGCGGAGACCGACCGTCAGCATCTACATAGTTTTGATCAGCACCATGACTTAGCAGTAGCTCAACTATTTCGGTATATCCAGAAGCTGCAGAACAAAAGGGCGGCGTATAATTAGAAACGTTTGCCGCGTTTGACATCTACGGCATTTGTAGACAAGAGAACCTGGACAACGCCCTTGTGGCCCTGGGATGCAGTGTGCCATAGAGGCGTTGTCATCCGAATGTCCCTCTCGTCTGGCGAGGCGCCTTCTTTGACAAGCTGAAGAACTGCCGTTGTGTCTCCTCGCTCCGCCGCAGCACAAAATTGAGCAATATCCATCAATCACTGGGGGACAATATGGGTGCCAGCCCACTTGTTGAGGAGACGAAAAGAGGCCGTTTACCCACTAGTAGCACTGCTTTGATAATCTCATGAGTGACTTCGAAAGGCGAGAAATGATGAATATATCGAAGGAGCCTGCCATTGTCTTCGTTTGATGCAGCCACCTTCAGCACTTCTTCTGTGACTACAACGTCTGCCCTTCGCCAGTCAAGAAGTAGCGTCAATACTTCCTTGCCGTTGTATTCGTTACTAGCAGCTGCGCTTACTACATCTTTTGTAACTTCGAACGCGGTCCCCCGCCGCCGAAGCAGACAAGCTAAAGTCGCGGGGCCTCCATGTTGAGCGGCAATGTGCATACAGCTGTGACCATTCATGTCCGTGTAAGGCGTCGCTGGTGCATTTCGATCCAGGATGCCCTCAATCTGCTCGTCGAGATCAAAAACACAAGAAATGAACAATCCTGCGGATGACGTCATGTCTTGTGCTGAAATTGCATCTTCAAGTTGCCTTCGCAGTCTCCAATCAATGTATGTCTCTAGCCGTATCCGAAGCCGTTTGCTCCAGAGAATCAGACTTGAATTGTTGTCATCATTGGACAAGAGGAATTTCAGCAGCTCTTTTAATGGAAGTGACTTTCTTTTCTCCCCAGCCGCGTTGCAGTGCACGGCCCAGTAGATATCTGCATATTCGCGGAGTTCTTCACAATCAGCAGGCGCAGTTTCCGCAGACCAGCCAAGTTGCAAGAATAGTGTCGCAGTGGCCAAATCTCGAGGTTCAGATAGCACTGACCAAAGACAAATTTCTGTTATAAGGCCATTCGCAGTTGACTTGTTATAATCGGATCGTCGTTCTAGGAATTCCCGTACAGATAAGTGCGCAAAACGAAATGTGTTCAGCTGAGAGTCAAAAATAACGAAGTTGTTGCAAATCTCGAGTACAAGATCTTTAGAGATCGGATCCGCAGCACGCTCTCTGCTCGGATCAATCGAGACTACAGCAAGAAGTTGGGACTGTTGGTTGGCTAATCCGAAGCAGCTCTCCCTCTGGTTCCTTCTAATCGTTCTAATTCTCCAATAACTTGGATATTTTTCTCCTCTCCTTTGCCATGTATCCCTTACTCGCTTCCCCAGTTTGTTTTAGTTAGGCAAATTTGCAAGGCGTTCAAGTCTAAGCGAGACAGTGCATAGGACAGATTCATGTATTGTTAGAAAATGAAGCTATGAGAAGCATGTCTACCTAGGTATAGGCAAACAGGCTTGCAGGACCTTCCCCTGATACGTTCCTCAATCAATGGATAGCCGCAGCCACACAGCCACGCTGCTCCCAAGTGGGCTAGACTGAACCATTGCAATGATGTTGTTGAGACGCTGCATAACCACACCCGTACCTTGGAAGTATACTCGCCCGCGGAGCTGCTGACGTAATTTGTTTCCGCACAAAAAGCTGCGTTCCTCTTCCGTCTCCCTTCTTTTGATCAGGCCTTGCGATGTTGGCTCTTCCAGTTGCGACGAGACAGATCTCATGATTGTGGACATGTTCCACCCCCATTCGCCGATGATGAAGATACCCAGCGCACTTCTCTGAGGCCATGCCTATGATGCCATGCGCCTTCTTTTCCAGGGTCTGAGGCGTTGGAGAGCCAGTTACATCTACGCCGTTTGTTCTGTTCATCTACAAAAGCTTTCCATAGGTGAATAGGTCGAGCAATATTTCCCTCTCCACCCCCTATTTCATTTCATTTCATCGCTCTTATTCCATCATCCCCCATCATTAACCTTCAACCAAACACCCGATCCTAACAAAATCAAAGTCCATCGTCTCATTTATCTATCTCATCGAATCACGCACCACTGATACCCCCAGATACGGACCTGAGTCCGCTCATCAACCTTTCCCGGAATAGTGGTTTTTCTTGATAAGCAACAATCCTGTCAAAGCATTAGCTTACTCTTCCGTTACGGTTCGGCATCCTTCCCGGTGGGCTAATCTATCAGTCGACACATCGACTCGACTGCTCAACTATTGCACGTAAAATTATGAAAGCAAAATGACGGGCCACTTCTCGCATAGCGAAGCGATGGCGCCGGTGGACCTCTTAGTATTTTCCTAACTAGAATGAAAGTTTCTTGATACTAGAGAAATCGAGCAGGCCGCAGATGAGGCGGGGAAGAGTCACGTGATTCGCTCCCGCTCAGATCGAGGATCCTGGGCACTGGGGGCGGGGTCCGGGGGAGTTTGGGAATAGGAATGGCATTGGTCAAGAGCTGCAAGGATAACGAGTATAAGAAGAGGGGGTTTTCCTATAGTCGCTCGCTGTCGTCAACTCACTCAAGGTAATTACCTTCTTTACAGTGCTGTTCAGATTGTACCTTAGTTTTAATATATCGCTTATCAATTGGAATTGGTTTACTTATTGTTCTACCTAACACCCACACGACCACCTCCAGTACTTTTATCAGGGTGTCTTGATCCCTAAGTATATCAACTAGGGGAGGTTATTAAGGAAAAGTAGAGACCTAAGAATAATAAAGTGGTCTTTATAGATATTAGACTTTAATTTACTAATGATAGCACGGTATAGAGAGCTAGGAGGGCGATTAACACGGCACCCCTAGAAAAAATTAGAGAGCGTCGTCCATAGTACTTCTTAAAGATTATAGAAGGGCTGAGAAAGAAAGTATAGAGATTATAATAAGCCACTGCTAGTGTAATGCCGAACCTCAAGACGTAAAGTAACTCTAAAGTGTAGTTTAGCTAGAATATAGCAGCTCTCCGGAGTGGCTCGAAGCCCTGGGAGTACTCTTATAGGAGAACTATGCTCCTGGTAGAGACGGGCTCCTTGGAAGAACCTCGCCGAGGAGAGAAGGTCGCCTAGGAGAGAAAAGCTCCCAGGAGAGGAACGCTCCTAGGAGGGGAAAGTTCCCAGGAGAGAAGCTTCTAGGAGAAGTAAGCTCCGAGTAAAGATGGACTCCGCGAAGAACCGCTCCGAGAAGAGAAGGTTGCCGAGTAGTGCGGGCTTCCTAGGAGGAAAAGGCTCCGTGTAGAGAGCGGCTCTAAGGAGAAAAGCTCCTAGGAGAGGGGAGCTCCTTAGACACCTCACATCCCTTCAAGCTAATTCAAGCCCGATTTCAGACCCCCTCCATGTTGCTCAGGCACGAATTAGGTATAATCACGCTGGCTCGCGGCTCGCTCAGGCTTGCTTAGCCACAGCTCATATTGCTTACTTAATGCTCACGTTACCCCCTTGTGTAACTCAAGGTCAAATCCGGGAAAAGCTTTGTGTAAGAGTAGGTTTCACCTAATTGTTATCCGCTATTTCTACGGGAGCCGATCTCAAGATTCAGATAGTTGCTCAGCCTCAGTACAATGCCTTGGTCATCTCGACTTGATGCAAAGAGTTTCACCAAGCTAGAAGAATCTTGCAGAAACTCCTCTAGAGCTTGAAGCAACTCTAATCTCGTATCGGGATCGCATTTGTCCATGGCATCTATGATGATCGTCGTCTGAGGATACAAGTCGATAGCCGCATGATGAGTTGGCAACTCTCTTTGACTTGGAGCTGTCCCGAGGCGATTCCTTCGGTTTCTTCTTGTCTGTAGAGGTCAATCGGTGGAGGCAGCAAAGGCAGTCTGGGCCCAACACTCGACAATTGCCGCGCAAGGCTCGCTAGCATCGATCTAGGACTCGACCGCGCCGGTTCCGCTGGGTTGTGGGAACAATAGAAGAAGACTGGTTGTGAATTGTGTTCATCTTGAAAGCTCTCCAATGCGTCTCCTACGACAATCGAGCTAGTGATGTCAACAGCTAGTGCTTCCATGTCCGACTTGCAACTTTATCGAATGGGCTTACACGCTTGGCCGCGCCGTCATTGCTGAAGCAGTCTAAAAGTTGGAGCACAAACAAGATTTCCGTAGCGGAAAAAGACGGTGACAAGCGCCTGAAGTCTCCGCTATGAAAGAGCAGTGTTAGTAAAAGAGGAGGCATGGCTTGCTGTCTACCAGGCTTCAGGTGGAAGTGGCTGTGTGCTGAACGCAACCCCGCAGCTGCCGCTTGTGAGACTATAGATCATCGTTCATTCATTAAAAAAACTATCTTTTGCTCACTATCGCAGCGGAAGAAGTGATTATAGCTGATCGGGAACAAGCTGCCTCAGTCATGTTCGTGAAAGTTCATTATCGTGCCCTTGCGCGCAACGCCCGGATTCGCGTAACGCTTCGCCCAACATCAGAACACGAGATCAACGCCCACTTCAACACACGATAACCCTATTAAAACGGGATCAATTGAGAGTGTAACTGCAGAAATAGAATCGCTAGAACCATGAGAACAGTTCTTGTATACTAAGGTTGCAGCTAAATACAGTATTGATCGCTCTACGCTTAGCTAAGGACACTAAGGCCCCCAGGTACCTTATATAGCCTAGGCAATCAACTAACGCAAGCTTAGCCTACAACAGGAGCTAGAGCTTATACAATATATTAAAGAGGGTGACGGGAGAGGCGAGCTCAGGAATGAGTGAGAGATGGTCATTGATTGGTATCTACGCCGAGAGCTAGGTTCCTTATATACAGGGTATTCACACAGTGGAACGCATCCAGACTAAAGTTTAACCAATCGGCACCTTTAACCATACCTAATCTCAAGCCCCGATTCGTCAAACATTAACAGGGATACGAGCTGTCTTGCAAATACTCTGCGGCTATGGGCTGGCCCGTAGGGACTTAGCATTCTGCAGGGATGATCTTACCGGCCTGTGGATAGCTAATACGGTAACCCGTATCGATAAGGAGCAGACTGTAGTAGTAGATAGGGCTACTCGTAACATATCATTATATAATATACCCAGATAGTATACTATAGTATTGAATAAGTATCTATATAGGAGAGGCTATCTCTCCCTAAATGATAGTCAACCGTTTCTGTACTGGAATTTCAATACAGCTGATACGCGGAAGCCTCGTAAGCGCAATTTGCCAGCCAAGCGTGGTGTACAACCGAGAGAGGTGTGATCTCAAGGCAACAAGTGCAATTACCCCAAGGAATATTGAGTAACGAATGGCTAAAAGCTCCCCAAAACACTCTAGCAGTTAGCTTTCTCATCGAGTTCATCATGTCCGGTGCCTCCATTCTCTTCTTCGTGGCCACCTTCAAGAAAAATTCCCGAAGGCTTACTCAAACACATCTACTGCCCCAGCGCAGCCAACTTTTGCCACTCTCCCGCCTTCATCCACTCGGTGACCTGCACGGCCTGACCCTCCGGAATCCTAACCTCATGCTCCACGCCATCAAGCGTGTAACTAGCAAAGTTTGGCCCGACACAGTTCTCATCGACATCACGACGGTCCTTGCTGATACCCTGGAGCCATTTCGCAGCGGTAGCTATTCCTTATCAGCGCCGCTCATATTCGCTCGGTAGAAAGACCAGCAAAGCAGATTCAAATTTTCCAACCCCGGAACTTGGGACCATGAAAGCTGCAAAGCCAAGAAAAAGAAAAGAAAAAGACGAACCAGCCCAGGGGAAAGCGAAGCAGATTGTCTGCGCCGGCTCATTTACAAAGGTTTTGGAGCTACCAGTGCAGAACTGGCCCGTCCAGCCTTGACCGCGACTAGGGTGTTTTCAGCAATTTACTCGAGCCGCGTTTGGATTGAGGGAGGAAGGAGGGCGGACATACCTATTGGCGGGAAGAGTGTACAGCAACTGCGTGTTCGTGAAGCCGTTGAAGTCGCAGCATATGCCTTCCTTGATGCCCTTGCAGCACAGCTTGCTGCCGCCGCAGTTGGCATTGGTCGTCATACAGAGGTCTGCTGCGGAGGCGAGGCCGGCGGCGGTGAGGAGGAGGGTGAGAAACTTCATTTTTGGTGTAGAAAGGAGGTGGTGCTTGGAAAGCTGATGTTGCTCCTAAAATGGGTTTGCTGTGAAGGGTTCGAGTTGGTGAATGTGGGTGTTGTGTTTGCTCCCATTCTGGCAGTTTATATATTCTTCGATTCAAACCCGCAGCGATCTCTTGTAACCCTGGTTTTGGGGGTTGTCAAGGGGGGTTCAGCCCAGGATAGGTTTGTTGGTGTATGCGGTGCGAGGCCGAGGTGACACTGCCTGGGAAGAGCACCAAATCCTCGTCTGTTCGGCCCAACTTTTGGCCTCCAAAAGTAAGACTCGGTTTTTCAACGGTAGAAACCTCATATCTATTCTGTCTAGTCTCATGTCCCAAATATTGCCAGCCATACTCCCGGGCCTAGCACGTGATCATAGTCCCTGCAACACCTCCTAAAGCAAGGCACGCGTCCGTTTCGGCAAAGATCCGCGACCTCTCAGATTCGTTGTTCGAGCCCTAGCTTCAGCCACACGAGGGGTTCGGCTGACTTGTCGCTCTTGGCTTCATTACTGATGCCCTGCATATGAGGTCTTGGCGACACACGATGCGTTGCTTACGTCCAGGCAGTTCTCCTTGGCGCAGGACTTTGCCAGGAAACTTCTCTAGTCAGCCCAAGACGCGTAAATGAGAGTGCAGCTGCGGTGAACCATTGCTCGGGCATTAAAAAGACGAGTTATTTTGAACGAAGAGATACTCAAACTGGAGGGGTATACAGTATTACAGTTGTGAGTCCTACACTTTCTTTATTTCGTTATCATTTGTGGGGAGGATTTTCGATTTCTTCTGACAGCTTGCCCATTACAACTCTTGATGTTCACACTCGCAGCTATCCGCCATTGTATAGTCCCTAAAGGATCAAGCCTAGACTTTCGGTAGTGTAACCGAATTCTCCTCCTTCCCGTTCTGTCAACCTCGCAGGTTGTCCTTATCCCCTACCAACCACAAGGTATCCGACACCTAGCTGACGTTCGCATTGTATCCGAGCTATACGATGACCATTTACTCGATCAATTACCTATCTTCCGGTCAATTTTTCAATAGCACATTCGGATACAGCGTAATGATGCTTGTCAATATGATGCAGGACCGTAGAATTCAACACGAGCTTACATTATCTGCAGTGTTTGCGTTGGTCTAGGTCTTGGAGGATTTTAAGGCCCTGGAACGTGTGCAGATGATAGGCATACCTGTGATGGGGCCTTTTTCATGTGCTGAATTGGTGCATGCCACTTCGCTCAGAGGCTCGTATAGATAGAAGGGATCGGAGAAGTTCACCGGACGGGAACATGCCTATCCGCAAGTGAAAAAAGTGTGACGACTGATACGCTGCAGAAGCACGACTCAAATTCATCCTGTACATTTCTAAGATAGCAAGCATAATATACATACTTACTCTAAGCTCGCAAGCTTTCCCCAAACGTCCTCGTCGCGCCTTAGCTCCATCGGAAACACTAATTTTCTCCCGGCCAACACAATAAATCCGAACAACCCTCTTATCTCACTTTCTCCCCTTCCCCTCCCCCACCTCCCTAACCCCTCCTTCAATTGCCCTCATCAACCTCCCTCCTTAGGTTCCCATAGATCACTATAAATATTGGCGCACGGCATTTCTTGAGATGTGCGTAGAGGGTGAAGCGTTACAAACTAAATTACCTATGAAATGTTCCGCTACGTAGGGATGCACGTTAATATAAATTATTTCCCTGGGTAAGCATAAATGAAGAACAGCCGACATTACCGTTTCTAAATTACCTTGATTTTCTCCGAACCCGTATGCAACCCGCCCCCTCCAGCAGATGTCGTACAACATTTCATACCTAATGAAGTTAATTTGGTCGAGCGTATCTCTACGCAATCCGGACGCTGAAAACTAAACAATTACCCCTTATCCGTCGGATAAGTATGCCTCCAAATAATTTGGGCTTTAGGAAGCATCATTGTTTGTGCCACTGTGCTAGCAAAAACAATAGGATCCTCGAGCAGCTGATGATCCTCGATGGTGGAATGGGATAACCCATCCTCCTCCTTTCATTTTCGTGGTCATCGTCTTTGCCGGAATCTTCAGTACGAAAGATTGCTTCCACATGGTGGTTCAGTTTGCCCTTGCTGATGTGATATGGTATTGACAGCAGTGTTCTTGGTCTCCGTCGTTCCTCCGTAAGGCTCGAACAGGGGCTTGAATTCTGACTCACGACGAAAGGACCATTACACACGTCTGGTAGACCTTATGTTTGTGTCTGGTTTTATAATGAAGTACAATATATATCAAAGTGAGGTAATATGTACCATTCCCTAGTGAGCATAAACAATGAACAACTGACATTACTATTTCTAAATCACACAGATTTTCCTCAAGATCGGTTTATGTTCTACTGGATAGGTATGACAATCTCCAGTAGTTGCTGTACAACATTTGCACCCAATGAAGTCGATGCAGTCACGTGCATTTCCTGTGCACAAAACCGGGCACTAAAAACATAAGCACGATCACCCCCAACCCGTCGGACAAGTGTACCTCCAAAAGCAACCCCGATCCCGGCACCCGTTCAGGACAATCTAGCAGTACCGGCGTTTACAGCGTGTAAATGATGTTCGCCACCCCTCCCAACCCCACAAATAGTACCTAACCAGGGGTCTGGAGACCAGATAAGCTTTTCCGCCGTCGTGTGATTCGCATAGACTAGCCTGATTCAGGGCTAGCGTCGGTTTTGCTCGGGCAATGATGCATAGCTTCGATGGCGGCATTGATACACATTTGTTCATAAGTGGGCGCTTGTCCCATCGATACACAGACGATATTGAATTGCAGCACACATCTTCGCACTTGTTTCTTTGAGACTATTTTTTTTTTGTATTCGTTTAGTGGATTTGAGTGTGCCATTTGAAGCTGTGACCACGGCTCCCCGTTTTCGAGCTCATTGTAGCTATCGAAGCTTTGCTGGCAGACCTCCACAATCGTCATGGCGTCCCTTCTCCGTACTGTAGGTCGTGCTCGGCCGGTGTTCGTCAACTTGAACGTACAGAATGCGGCGAGGAGCTCGCCAATTGCGCTTCATCGACGGTATGCATCTGCTGCTGCTGCCGTCGCAGAGTCAAGCAGCGAAAAGCCTTTCTTCCCAGATGAGCCCCGCGCCCCCATTATCAAGACACAGATTCCTGGGCCAGAGAGCAAAAAGGCCATTGCGAAGCTGGAGAAAGTGTTTGATACGAGGAGCTTGAATATGATGGCTGATTACTCTCGAAGCTACGGCAACTAGTAGGCACTTTACCACTCTATAATTGAAGAGTTACTGACAATTACGACAGTCTGGCAGATCTCGACGGCAACGTCTTACTAGATGTATATGCCCAAATTGCCTCCATCCCAGTGGGCTACAACAACCCCGCCCTTCTCCTGGCAGCCACCTCCCCTGAAATGGCCTCAGCAATCATCAACCGACCTGCACTCGGCAACTTCCCCCAACATGACTGGGCCGACATCCTCGAAACAGGAATCCTCTCAGTCGCCCCCAAAGGCCTCAACCAAGTTTTCACTGGCCAATCCGGCTCCGACGCAAACGAGCTTGCCTACAAAGCAGCCTTCATGTACCACCGCCAGCAAGAGCGCGGTGGCCACGCAGCAGACTTCTCCCAAGAGGACATCACCTCCGCCATGAAAAATCAGTCCCCCGGCGCCCCGCAGCTCTCCATCCTCTCCTTCAAATCCGGCTTCCACGGTCGCCTCTTCGGCTCTCTATCTACAACACGCTCCAAGCCCATCCACAAACTCGACATCCCAGCCTTCGACTGGCCGCAAGCCCCCTTCCCCATGCTCAAATACCCGCTCGCCGAACACGCAGCGGAAAACGCACAGGAGGAGCAGCGCTGCCTAGCCGAACTGGAACACCTCATTACCACCTGGCACGCACCCCCCGCCGCCGTCGTAATCGAGCCCGTCCAATCCGAAGGCGGCGACAACCACGCCTCCCCCGCCTTCTTCCGCGGCATACGAGCCATCACCAAGAAACACAACGTGCTCTTCATCGTCGACGAAGTCCAAACCGGCGTCGGCGCAACCGGCAAGTTCTGGGCCCACGACCACTGGAACCTGCCCACCCCGCCGGACATGGTTACTTTTTCGAAAAAAGCCCAGACCGCTGGCTACTACTTTGGCAACCCCAATCTCCGCCCGAATCGCCCGTACCGCCAGTTCAACACGTGGATGGGCGATCCCGCGCGCGCCCTGCTGTTCCGCGCTATCATCAAGGAGATTGAGCGCCTCGGCTTGGTGCAGCACACTGCGGTCACCGGCGACTACCTGTTTGCCGGGCTGGAGCGCCTGGCGGAGAAGTTCCCCAGCGAGATTGTCAATCTGAGGGGCAAGGGCCAGGGCACGTTTATTGCGTGGGATAGTCCGCGGCGCAACGACGTGTTGAAGAAGGCCAAAGGGCAGGGCGTGAATATTGGGGGTTCGGGCGAGACGGCGGTGAGGTTGCGGCCGATGCTGATTTTCCAGCGGCGGCATGCAGATTTGTTGTTGGAGAGGTTGGAGAAGGTATTTTTGGAGTAGGCGAGTGGGTATTGGGGATTACATGAGGATATTTGGGCGTTTTGGGGGGTCGCGCTGTGTGTGTGTGGGCGATGTAAGATGCTACACGATGGCATGTCCGGTACACAGAACGAGTTCAAATTCACTATTCACCGCGTAATCCACACATCAAGTTTCAATATCATTCATACATACGTCAGATCCCGTGCACCTCCTCAGATGCACATGCCATTAAGCACCTCGCAACAAATACCCCATATAACGCAAATATGCTATGCCCACCATGAGCCCGTAATATGATAACAAAAAAGCAATAAAGAGTTGAGGGAGATGAACTGGACCTGTTCCAGTCTGCCTCATGGGTATCACCGTGAAAGTAGAGATAGACAATGCCTAACCGGACCCGGGACGCTAAAGCACAAAACAAGTTGGAAGAAGGAGGGTATGAGTGAACGCCGAGGTGCAAGGGTGTGGTCGCTAGAGGGACCTTTTTTGGGGGAAGGGTTAACGGCCCGTTTGGAAAGCGGGCGAGGTCATCTGGGGCGGAAAGTTGCAGGCTTGGATGCAGGCCCGCTGTTTGTCATTGGTCGGGCCGAAGGATCCTGGACGGAGGTTTGGACCAGTGACTTTGGTGACGGATGTTGGTTACCATGCAAGGATGCTGGCTAGTGGAAACACCGAGCTGAACTGTATTGTTCACTCAGTCTTGTCGAGATTGACACGAAGGTTGTAGTCGAGCTTTTCCTTCTCGCAGTACTCGGCGAGAAACTTGAGGCCGAATCGCACTGCTTGGAGGGGGGTTGTGTCGTTGGAAATCGGAAGAAAATAGGGCCCTGATAGACGCGCACCGCTCACTCTCTCCGGCTCCTTGGTCATCTTTGCATTTGTTTCGCGCCCGATGAATGTCTTTTTGTATATTGACTGGATGTCTTCGAAGGGGAGGGCTATTCTCGCTTCCTGGTAATGCTGGTTCATTTTGATCGTGTGATCCGACAAGAGCGCAAAGTTTGCTACAAGGGCAGAGTGCTGTTTAGCGAGGTCTGCATGTGGGACATCTTGGGGAGAGTCGTGAGGGCGCGATGTAGCTACCCGTTGGGACACATGCGTACAAATCGCCGAAGCTATGACGGAAGCGAGATAAGAGCGCAGGCCGTCGAGATGTTTAAAGTCTTTTGTAACTCGAGAATATGACACGGCAAGTGGTAACAAAGTCTTCCATGTCTGTTCAACCTCGCTAGGCCGGCCGCGAAGGTTTAGCGAGGCGTCTTGTGCGTAATATGCCGCCATATAGGACCTAAGTAGTATTAGATGTGAGCTCATAAACCTTACAGCTAACTTACAGGATGCATTCCATGTTAGTGACAGCCGCTCGCCTCTCATCTTGCTTCATGACTGGCTTGCTGAGGAGAATCTTGGTCGCTTCGTGCTTAAGGGCGCGTCCCATCTGATTCAACTTCATCGAAGTCTGAGCCATTAAGTTAATATCGGCTTGCTTTTTTCCACTCGAGGGAGCAGACGTAGGGCCATTCTTTGCTTCTGCTTTGATACCGCTAGGCGTTGGGGCGGACTGCCCAGGGGTTGAGTCATTGCTCTCTGTCGAATTTGTGCGTAGCATGCTGACTGTTTTGAGGCTGTTCTTCGGCGTGGTATACTGAGCTTGAATCTTCTGGGCACTAGACTTGTGCTGTAGAGAAGGGGATGAGACTTGCTGAGTGGGGGTAATCGGGCGATCCTGCGACGAGGCTGCTCTTGGGCGCTTTGAAGGTACCACATATGCTACATCATCGTCGGCACGAGGTCGTTTCTCAGGTAATTTTGTGACCGAATGCGTTACTGCTGCAGTTTTCGTACTTGGTGTAGCGCCCGTGGTGTTGTCTAATCGGCGTGCGGCGACCTTGGGAGTTGGTTTTTTCTTCTTGAGCCCTTCTTCAGGTACTTTTGTCTGTAAACTGCTGGAAATGTCCTTCACATCCTGGCGCTCTTTCTTCTCAATGCTTGATCGCTTAGGTGGCAGGCGAAGAATTTGTTTGACAGTTGGCACCTTCCCTTTTGAGAATTTGAGTTTGACGACAAGACTTGGCTCCACTTGTTCCTTACGCTTAGGAGGCTCGATATGTGGCGACTTTCCATTCATTGACACTGATCTGATGCGCGGTTCCGCCTTCACACTCTCATTTGGTTTGGGTGGCCGTGCTTCTGGCACAGCCAGTGTCTGGCTCTTGCGATCTGACGAAGACGTCGAAGCATTTGATTCTGCGCGCTTGCGTTGTGTCTCTATCTTGTCAAGTTCTGCCTGGATGTTCGAGGGAAGGGTTGGCGACAAAATATCAGGCAGTCCGTGAGGATTACTAGGAGGCTCTTGGACTGGTGACAAAAGTGGTGGCAGGCCATGAGGGGTGCTGTTCGAACGGGCGATATCGTCGATGTTGATCTTGGCATCACTAGATGCAGTCTTCTGCAAGGGTGAACGTGGTCGTGGTCGTGTCTCTGGATCTGGGCGAACGTTATTGGTCTTCACAACTTTGGGTGGGTCGCGTGCTTGATGTGAAAATCTGTAACAGATTAGCATTAGGGCATATCACAATCAGATAACCTGCGTACTTGTTTGTCGTTTTTGGTTCCAACTTTTGGTCAGATGCAGCCTGTGCTTCTGGCTTCTTTACTCCATTCACCTGCTGTTGTGCAACCCTGGCTGGCGGAAGATTTGGCGAGACCTTTTTGGAGCCCGGTGCGGAGGCGTCTTCTTTTTGCCTCACCTTGAATCCAGAAAGATTGAGCTTCTTCTTCGTGACCTGGCCTGTCGGATTCGATGTGCTCGACACCACCGGGTCGTCGTCCTCGCCAGCCTGCAGCTCGAGGCAGTCTTGACATGGCTCGCGGAAAACATAGGTCCTGTACTGGAGATGTTCCTCATCATGTCGCCAGAGACGCCCCATCATCCAACTATTGGCCTGCTGTTGCGAGCTGTATCGATACGGGTGCATGGATGGTGTAGAAAGAATATAGGGCACCCGGGGCACCACCGTCTTGATGCGCTTGAACGCCCTGTCCAGGTTGTCGAGATCATCCTGGTCGCTCTTGGAGAGGCTCTTGCGCTTGAGTGATCGCGTAGTCGCTACAGCAGGCTCAGGTGGCTCAGGGCCAGACATAGTGGGCTATCGCAAGTGATGGGGCCGGCAGTCGGTCTCCAGGCGGGAGCGAGTCGCAAATCGACGGGAGTGTATGTGGTGGGTAGTTGGAAGGAGTGGAGGATTCATGAAGACCGGAGACAGCAGGTGAGGGTGGTGGTGGGGCTTTTGCGGCTTGCGGTGAACAATCGCGCGCCTGCTCAGGACGCGGTGAAGGCAAGGTGAGGCGCGGTGAAAGCGAGAGACTCGATTAGCGCCACAAGCTCTACGGCGAGAGTGAGTGCAAACGCAACAATGCGCTATTGTTGATGGGCTGTAGAAGAGCAGCGGCTCAGCTATTTCGACAGCGACTCCAGCCTCCGATGCGCGATTGGGCTGAGACGGCGCGAGGCCACCATCGCCTGTGCCCAAGAAGCGAATGTGCAGGTGCGTGGTGACGCGATGTTCGGGGGGGGAGGGCCTGCCCGGTGAATGGGGAGCTGGGGCAGCTGTGTGTGGATGAGTGACGGTTTGCCTGGGATAGCGGTAGGCGGCATGTACGTCGGGAGAGATCAGCGGCGCGTGCGTTGGAGAGCATGGACGCTGTGGCCGCTGATAGGCCCACAGGCGCGACGGGAAATGCTGCCAGCCTGCGCCTGCGGGCACTCCCTCCCGAGTTCTCACTGCACACTGCAAACACGCCGGTGCACATACAGCCGCGTCTGTTCTGCTTGCGCTGCGGTACAAGAGGTGCATGTCCATGTTTGCTGCGTGTGCATGGCCCCTCGTGTTGCACATCGGGTGCAGGCGAGTGAACCGGTGGAACCTAGTGAACCTGCACTAGCACCGGGTACACCAACGTCGATTGACCAAACTTGCCGAAAATATATCGCACCACGACATCACAATTCCATTCTAGTGCAACAAAGTAGTGACGTATTGTCTTGGCCTACACACATCTGCTTTGCAAGTGCAGCAACCGGCTTGCATGCATTTTGAGATTCTGTTTCCTTCGTGGGTCACATCATTGGTCAAGACTACAGCTCATCCTCATCCTCGGTCTCGTCGTCTCCATCTGCGGTGGGCGACGGCTGCTTTTGCGGCTGTTTACTTCGCGCCGCTAGTCGCCCAAATGGCAGCTCGCGTCTAGGTGGTGGTTGACCCTCGCTCCCTGGTTCTGCCCGTGAAGCCTGTGCAACTGAGCCTGTCTCAGATGACTTTGTTTGTATTGGCAATTGTGGCAGCGAGGGTGCAGCCTCGTCCTCATCCGTCTCGTCATCTGATGGGTCTGGGGTGGCAGCTGGCAGTTCATCGTCAGTCTGCTCCTCCTGCCTAGCTTCGTCAATTTCCATTTGATCACTGTCCGACTCAAGCTTAGGATCTGGCTCTTGTGGTTGAGCAGGAGCTTTCCGCTTAGATTGACGCGAAGCGCCTGCCTTGTGTGGCTTCGTCTCACGTCTAGTAGACTGGACAGCGGTTGCTGGTAGAGCAGGTCAGTGGTGAAATACAGCCGTAGAACAAGTTTCTCCCTTACCGACTGATTTGTCAACCTGAGACGCTGCCAATAAGCGGCTCTGGTCTCTGATTTTTCTTTTCTTCTCGTTGAGTAGATCCATGAACCGCTGCAGCATGACTGTCTCGGTTTCATTTTTGGTCTTGATAAAATCATCCAACTGCGCAGTGAGCCCGACGATGGCCTCCTGCTGGCTACTGGCTCGTACTTTCAGGTCGGCCAGCTCCTGCAAGGTCCGCGAGTGGGCTTTGGCAGATGCCTGAGCCCAGACAAACGGATTGAACTCAAAGTCGTCATCTCTCGGGAGCACGATCTCGCCGAGGGTCACTTTGATGCCATGGAAATCTTGTTGAAAGGAAAGCTCCAGGTTGTCTTTCAAGGTATAAACCAAGCGGACGCCGCGCAATATGCCGGCCTTTGCTGCGGCCGTGGCCGGGTGTTGCAGCAAGTAGTGGGACAAGAGGGCGGCCCAGTCGTCGTCGCTGCCCTTGAACTTTTGCTTCAATGTTGCAAGGTTGTGCTGTCTTACTAGCAAGGCGTTACTATGTGGCAGAGCAAACTTGGCAGATTCCCCGTCTTACTCGTCGTCACGTAAGGGTTCTCGCCCTCGCAGCCCACCAGGCGCAGGTCCAGCGGATGGGCGCCGTCCTGGCGGACCTCGACGAGCACGAGGTCGCCGCGGCCAGCTGCCGGCTCGATGCAAACGATGCGTCGATCAGCCATGATGGCGTGCAGGTGCGGGGGGGACTAGAGGCGGCCTGTTCAGCAGCCCAGGCTGGAGTCTGGACGAAGGCAGGGCGTGGGTGTTGCAGAACCCCGGCCTGGTTGGGATCACGGCCACGGAACCGGGGCCGTGTGTTTCATGTGGCAGGAGGGGTGCATCGAAACAACAGGCGCTGCACGTCGAGGAGGGGACGCGGAGCTTAAGTGCCTTGATCATGGTGGAGTGTTTCTCCAGGCAGCACGCGGCGCGGCTAGTGGCCTGTTGGCGTGCAGGCAGCGGCCAGGCACAGGGACGCAGGCCAGGCCCGGCTCGTGGCCGACGAGGAACTCCCTCTACCATGGCGATATACTACGGCACCGCCAGCTGCCAGCACCAGACGCACTTAAAGACAGCACGCGCCGCCTCAGCTCCCTCGCTACCAGTGCCTGTGTCGTGTCAGTGTCGTGTCGCGCCGCCCGCCCCGACCACGCCGCGCCGCCTGCACCTACCGCTCACCGCACTGCCTGCCTCTGCTCGCTTACCAGCTGTCCCTGCAGCGCCAACCACCTCCCGCGCCTTTTCACGAATCCTGTCCTCGCACTACACCCACATCACTGCACACCCACATCCTCGCCCTCCGCGCAAGCATGGCTGCACCCAACCGCAGCTTTGCCCAGCGCATGGCCGCCATGGCCTCCATGGCCTCCGCCTCCAATGCATCCAAGTTCGAGAGCTGGGACGACGGCGACTTCGAGGACAGCGACGGCCTGCTGTTTAAGAACGCTGCCGTCCACACCCTCTCCTCGCGCATGTCGGGGCGCTCCGAGTCCAACACGGGCGACGACGACTGGCAGGTCCTGCTCACCCCCAACGACGACTTTTCCACCAGCAGAGCCATCCGCTCCGCAAAGCAGGCCGGCATCCCCATCCCCACCAGCGTGCCCTCGTCTGCCCTGCTGGGCGGCACCATCAAGCGCCTGGGCAAGAAAAAATCCGCCCGCAAGATCAATGTCGACGACGACTGGGCCAACGACCTCGAGCTGCCGGCCAATGCGCACCAGGGCCTGAAGCTCAAGGCACCCCTGCCCCTCACGCCAGCGGAAGAGCACGATGACTTCGACGACTGGGGCGAGGGCAGTCTGGGGATCCGCTTCGCCGGCACGCGACGCGATGTTCGCGGTGCCCGCAGCTCCTCCGTGTCCGCCATGAGCCCCAGCCTCGGCAGCTGCATGACCCTCGAGAGCGAGGACGACGACCTGAATGGCCTCGTCCTCCCGACCGAGCCGCTTGACTTCAATGCCCGCCTGGAGAAGATGAAGAAGATGCAGCTGCCCACTCCGGATGCCTCGCCACTCCCCCCGCATCACCATCGCGATCTGCCGCCAACCTCTGCGCCTGCTGACCCTCCACTGTCGCCCTCCATAGGCCCCACATCGTGGGCATCTCCGGAAAGCCCAGCAGCGCCACCATCCCAAGAGAGCCCAAGAGCACCATCCACCAAGCCCAAGCCTGTGAGCGACGACGAGGACTTCCTCGACGGCCTCGACTTTGGCGGCGGCGACATCTTCGAGAACGGAAAGCTCACGCTGAACCGCAATGTCGTCGTGAAGAAGGCTGTGCCCAAGGCCCCTGCACCTCCGGCTGCGCGCCCGTCGACCACCATCACTTTTACAGACAGGCCGGCCGTCTCCAGGATACCGCGTCCCTTACCCGCATCAGCGAGCCGCACCAGACTCACACCTGTCTATGAGAGCGGTGCTCCAACGCAAACCAGCAGCAGGCCCATTCCTACAACAACCAGCGCACAGCTCCTACGTGCAAAGCGATCCGCGCCCGTCCTGCGCAGCAACAATCCCGCCCCGTCTCGAGGTCACGTGCCTTTCCTTCCTGCTGGTGGTGGCTCGAATGCGCAATCGCATCATGTCATGTCCAAGAGCTCCCAGCCCCAGCTCCGCCGCGACTCTGACCCTCGCCGACCACAGTCCCCTTCAATGCGATCTTACTCGCGGGCAGAGACACCAAGCCGGACAGGTGTGCGACGCGACCTGGCTCCATCTGCCTTGTCACGCCACCCACCCCCAAAGAAGTTGACGCAGCCCCAGCGCAAGCGCAATTATGGTGATGGTCACGAGCTTGACTTGTTCGACGATCTACCAACCTCTGCTACGAAAGAAAAGGTGTACGAGAAGGCACCCCGCAATGTCGCAAGCAACAAGTCTTTGCGACAGCAGCCTAGCAACTCACGACTACCAATGGTAGATCGAATGGCAACCCCAATGCCACAAACACCAAGAAGTCCTCCCAAGGTGGACCACACGCCACGCTTTGCTCGAGACACTGCAGCTAGTAGGAACGCACGTGAGCAACGATTGGCAGGTACAAGGACCAGAGGCGATGGCCCAATTGCACCACGACCCATGAGCTGGGCTGCTCAAGTCGCTGCTCGAAGTCCCCATTCGAGCCCGAGTGCTCATAAGAAGAAAGGGTCAGGCCAGAAGCCACAATTGATCAGACAAATGACACAGCCATACACACATAGTAAGTATTCTCACACCCTAACTCATTTTACATGGCTGACCGTAATGCAGACGAGAAAGGCATGGTCTACAACCCAACCATGCAACGATGGGAAGGGAACGAAGAAGCCCTGGTGTCGTTCACTTTACCTAACAACTCAACCACAACCTTGGCCTTGACAACAGCCAGCACGCCAACCTTTGCACCACCTGGTAATCCACTAAACCGGCTGCATGATCGTTCCCACTCCATTTCACACACGGCCCTGTCTTCCATTCACGCTGCCCAAAAGAGTTTTTCCTCGCGCATGGCAAAGATGAATCCTGCGCCTGCACCGGCAGTAGTAGTTCCTGTACCAGTACCATCACCTCCACGACCTGCCTTAATATCACAAATATCTGCGCCACGTGGTGTGCTTCACGAGGGCGCCATGGTATTTGACCCCGTCAAAATGAAGTGGCTCAAAAAGGCCCGACTACCAAATGACCCCCAATCCCCCTCCGAATTAGAAGACGAAGAGGATCCCTTTGCCGGCATTGAAGATTTCAAAGACAACGAAAGCATCGCCGGCCGCAGCAACGTCCCAGGCGATGTCCACTCCCCTGACGGCGACGACCCAAGCTTCGTCGGCGAAGAATTCGACGTCGGCCCCAGCTTCACCCGCCGACAGAAAGAAGAAGAAGCCATCTGGCGCCGTAGAGTAGAAGGCTGGGTCGGTGGCATGCGCGACTCCGGTGAGCAACGGGGCGGCTGGCGCTGGGCCATCCGCAACTTCGCCGCCAGTGCCAACGCCGGCACCTCCACACGATGAATACCCCCCATTCCACATCCCTCCCCTATGTAAATGTGCCCCTCGCACACATACCACGACATAACGATTTCACGAACCACAACCGGACTTTTCTTCCGTACCTTGTTTTCTTTTCGGTGTAATCTGTATCCCCATCTACATATTTGTTTTCCTTTTTGTCGGTCAGTCTTTTCCGCATGCCTAGTTGTTATCAAAAGTACGTCTAATGATGGATGAGCAACGATTGGAGAGAGCTTGTTGTGAGATATCCCGAGTGTTATGTTGGGCGGGCGGTTGGATACGCTCGTCTCACTCTTACGACGCATTTATGATGTTATGACTGATAGATGGGGGCTTCGTTGCGATGATGGTAGATGATAATGAATGGCATTGGTACTTTTGATTTTGTGGTTGAGTTTGAGTTTTGTTTTGAGGCGTTGTGGTGTTGTTGATGGCTGTTTGGTGGATGGTGTCAAGTTTATCGTTTTTTGAAACGGTGGTCTTGACACTATTTACAATTTTCGATACAACAGCTCTTCCCATTAGGAATGACGATAAGGTTTACTGAAACTGCTCAAAGCCATTTAGCCATCGTGCTACTTCCAGCCCGCTTCCACTAATTCTAAAAATACTTACGCAAGCCTGAGGGTGGTCGATCCTGCCACTCCTGCCTTGGGGAAACAGCACAGCCACACCACCTTCGAAATCGCTATAACCTCAATACAACATCAGCCTGCGCCAACATGCCATCCACAAGGGATCTACCACCATGACCCATGAGTTATCATTCCCAGGCGCACGCCCGTATAAGTATCAACCACTCGATCCACTAGCACGACAAATACGCTTGCTCAAAGTTCATCGAGACAAGTGGGGCGAGATCCACTGTGATCCCACAACATTCTCGCTAGAAGCACCTCCCAAATACCTGGCTCTTTCGTACACATGGGGCGCCCCTACGCCGCTACGAAAGATATGGGTTGGCAAAGGCTATCTCGAAATCCGGGACAATTTATTCAACTTCCTTGCTGAAATCGGGCCCAAGTTACACGCGTATATATGGATTGACCAAACAAGCATCGACCAATCGAATGTAAAAAAGCGCGGTCACCAAGTCGCCTTGATGGCGGGGGCCTTCAAAGGAGCCGCATATGTTACAATGTGGCTAGGAAACCACAAAGCATATTACGACGCTGTTGTGGCCTACAAGGCGGCCTCGCCCTACGGCACGATATCCGACCATGGCGAGGACACGGGACGCACCATCGACACACTTACCATGTTGCGCTCGCTCTCGGCCCTATTCAACGACGCCTACTTCTCGCGCCTGTGGATCGTGCAGGAGGTATTGAGTAAGAGCATGGGACTGTGTCTGAACCCTACGAGTGCGCTAGCAGATCTTTACGATGATGTGTGGAAGGCATTGGAAGTAGAAGCCTTTGAGCTGCTGCAGATTTCCATGGGGTTTCGGACGGCGAACGAGCAGCGTAAGACGGAGGGTTTAGGGGTTGCTTTAGAGAGGCCGCTTGTGGATCGGTGGTGATTTAGCTATCGTGATAAGATGAGCTATTACCCTTGCTCGATTACGTATCGTATTAATGAGCTTGGGATTGATGGATAAATTTGATTGAGACTAGTTGGTTGTTTTTTTGTGCAGCTTTATGTGGCGTTTTCCTAAAGGTAACGTGGTTTCTACATCATACATCAAGGTGTATAATTAATTACTATTAGTGTTAATACTAGATCCATATACAATTTAACTTGTTATAGCCTTTTTTTTTTTTTTTGCTAATCAGTAGAAAATAAATGTCGTCTCACCTAGCTTCACTTTTTTCAAGATACTTTCAAGTACTTAAATAGGATCTGCTAATATTCTTATGATAGTGTACACAAGGAGATTCCTTGTTCCCTGAAATATACCAAATCAATCAAATTTCACAGTTATTCAAAATTATTCAATGGATTCCTGCCCCGGACTTAGTCTGAAAGCTGATAATCTTCAGAATCAGTACCACCATTGTCACGCAATAACTCTACTACTCTCCAGTGCTTCCCCAGCTTTCTTTCATTGGTCCACGCCAAAGGCGTCCGTCCTGTAGAGTCTTCCATGTTGACATAAACCTGACCTGTGTCTAGCAAAAGCTCCACTATCCTATCATGCCCATTCCTTGCCGCCCAACACAGAGGCGTTCGATCCATCTCGTCCCTCAAGTCGGCATCCACCTTACCTGTGTTCAATAAGAGCTCTACCGTACTCTCATGGCCATTCTCTGCGGCCCACGATAGTGCAGATCGACCCTCGTTGTCTTGTGCGTCGACTTCGCTTGTTTCCAGATCTAGCAACATCTCTACCACCTTATTGTTCCCATGCAGCGCCGCCAATATCAAGGGTGTTCGTCCATCATCGTCTTCCTCATCGGAAACAACCTTTTCAGTTCCGAGAAGAAGCTCAACTATTTTGAAACGGCCTAACCTCGACGCCAACAGCAACGGTGTTAATCCCTTTCCGTCCTCAAAGTTCAGATTCTCCGCCGAACCTGCATTGACCAGCATTTCCACCAGACTCAACTCGCCATTTTCTATGGCCCAGTTCAACACACTTTGTCCATGTATATCGGGTGCGTTAAGATCAGCCTTGCCCGAGTCCAACAGCATTTCGATTTTCGTGATGAAGCCGTTGTGCACTGCCCAGGCCAGCGGCGTCAATTCGTTCTCGCCCGTGAGGTTAACGTCGACCTCTTCTTTGTCTAGAAGTAGCTGAACTGTTGCATCCGAGCCGGTTGACACTGCCCACCATAATGCCGTATGCCCTTCTCCATCTAGCGCGTTGATGTCAAAATCGCCAGCCTCGAACAGCATCTCGACCACAGCGTCGTCGCAGAACTGTACTGCCCAGGATATTAGCTTTTCCCCAGCTTCGTCCTCAACCATCAGGTCAGCTTTTCCAGACCCGAGCAATAACTCGAAAATCTCCGTTGAATCGCGCGATAATGCTGTCCAGAGCGGCGTCCGGCCGTCTTTGTCCCGGACATTGATGTCAACCCTTTCCGTGTCAACGAGCAACCTAACTACAGCCTCCGATTCATCGGATACAGCTCTTTGCAGTAGCGTTTGTCCATTTTTGACCACTTCAACATCAGTTTTGTCCATCTCCAGCAGCAAGATGACTGCTGCTTCGAGATTGTGCTCATACGACCACCACAACGGTGTCTCGCCATTAGCATCCGCTTCGTTGAGATTGACCTCGTCCGTGTAAATAAGATGGTATACCAGCATCGTGTTTCCGATTTCTGCAGCCCTAATAAACAACTCACTGCCGAGACAGTCCAAATTTTGTAGAAGCTCGCCTATCGTCCACTGCGGTATGCACGGTCTAATATCGTCTTCTTCTTCTTCTTCCCCGCTAAATCCAAGAAGGAACGTAACTGTATCATAAACGACTTCGTCTACGGACTTTTCGTAGTCCGGAACCAAAGCATCAGAACTAAAGGCGTCGGAGGATATACCCAACAAGCCATACACGGCATCTCTCGGGTCAGACGCCTTGCAATCCCTAAACTTGAGGAGGAGCGTAGACAAGTCCCTACTCTCGCTGAACCACGAATGATCTCGCGTCGGACCGGGCAAAATGTCCAGAATCGCCTGGCAATTGTCACTGAGCTGAATCTCAGATATATACAGCATAACCGAAAACGTGCGCGACGAAATCATCCCCGCGCCACACATGATCCTCGCCTTGCGCGCATTCGCAGCCTCCTGGATAATCCAGATGCGCTCAAACCACGGCTGGCCCAGCAGCGCCTGCAGTCCTCTGCTCAGCTGCGCCACAACCTCGGGATCCATATTGCTCCCGACAAGCGTCCAGATATCGAGCCACCGCTCATCGTCAATCTCCCACGTATTGCACGCGTGCCGCATCGTCTCGTCCTCAAACTGGCGCATGCATTGCATCGCGAGATTAGTCGTCGGCGTGGCTTCGCCCAGCGAAATGACGACGCGCTCCGCGCGCTCGTAAATCATGCCCATCTGGCGCACCTGGTGGCCGCGCTCCTTGTCGTTGTCCTGGTCAATGCAGATGGCGTCGATCCACAGGATGCGGTCTTCGTGCGCGTCGCGGAGGTGGCCAAGTGCGAGGAAGAGGTTCTCGGTCACGGGCATGGTGCGCCCGCTCATTTCAATGGCGAAGGGCTTTTGCGTTCCGCCCCAGGTGTACGATAGCGCTTCGTACTCTATGATTGTGTCCATGTCGAAGAAGCACGTGTGGATTAGCTCGCATTGGATTGGGCCATTGTCGCCTTTGAGGAGGCGCACAAGGCGGAATGAGAAGTCGTTGAGATTGATTGGTTCATATTCGAAGCGGTCCATTGTGCATCTCGGGTGGAGTTACTTCAGCTTGGTGCTGTATTGATTAGTTGATGTGAATAGGTCGTATGCCGGTATATTGACGACAGGGAAGTGTGCTAGTTCTATGCAACAAGTGATACACCAATGCAAAAGTTATGCCAGCAGGATGGATATTGCAAATATAAAGAGCGCGGACATATTGAGACAAAGCTCTAGTTAAGGTGTGTCCTAAATTTGGCAGACCGCATGTGTGCGGCGAGGTTGTTGGGTTGAGTGTGGCTGAGCTTTGTATCAGCCAATAGGTGCACTTCTACCAACCTGGGGCCGGCCTTGCACTGCCTTATCTTACGGTTGCCGAAACCACGGACTAGTAAATGCTTCCTAGGATGTCGCAAAGTATCGCTACGGCGTTGTCTTTTGCTTGAAAAATCGGAGAAGGCCGGGAGGTTACGTACCAACCCCAAACTCAAGGCCATATTACAGGGGTTGCCGCTTGGAAGTAAGTAGCAGATCGGGAAAGTATGGATACAAAAACAATCTTGATCTAGCGATAGGAATTAAGGTTGTAGAAAAATGTAAAGTTCCTTACTATGGAAGATAGTATCATAACCTGATCTGACATAAATAGGCAATGATTCAGCTTAGAAGGAGATCGTGCGTTGTGATGAGCATGACATGACGGCCGGGGCTCGGCGGTTTTCCTATTGGCCATCTTTTGTGGCTTTTTCTGAATGGATTTATGCGGCTGGCAGATTTGGTTTACGTGCCTTACTTCGATGCAAACTGTACGGGAAGTACCCAGACCCGCATGATCGTGATGCCTAGAGTTCGTTGGCGAAATCTGGCCATTGTAATTGGATCGAAGAAGGCGTGGCCATAGAGTCGACCTAGTAAACAGAGTTCTGATGGTCAGCGCACAGTTCGTTGAGAGGCAATTTCTAGGTAACCTACGATTTGCACATTGAATTGAGCGCGTCACTAGTAGCAAGTTTTCTTACTACCTCAGTAACACTATGAAAATCTTCTAAAATAAATCAAGGCAAGGAAATCCGAGTGGGACTGGTTCATAAGTATTCCCAAATACTTACGATCAACACCAGGATCGCCATATGATGGTTGGTAGGCCTATGGCCGTATAGTCCTTTATTGTTTGTGCATGTGCTGATTCACTCCCCGCGTTATTAGTGTTTGGTTGAAGTGGAATCTTCTTGTGATCGATGCTTGTAAGCTCCAACTCTAGATAAATGAGGCGTAGTCAGTATTTGCTCCCAGCAAGTATCAGGGATTTGGTGGAAATTACCAGGAAACCTCTTGTCGAGGTCTACGCAGGCACAATCGTTGATTCAAGTAGCAGTGAATTGAGGAAAGACTTCAGTAATGAAATATCTGACTTTTTTTTTTCAATTTTCCAAATTTCTCTGGGCGTGAAGCTATGAACTTATTAGTCTCTAGAGACCGAGATTTATTGATTTCCGTAATCTAATTCTTTTGGTGGTGATTTTTGGTATGTCTAACGCTTTCTTCGTAATTTAAAGAATGTAGAACTCGATTTACGGAAGACAATCATAAACCTCTTGGGGCGCCCTTGATAATCGAAACTATGATCCTTTTCGCCTACAGTGGAAGGCCATGACTGTATATTTAGCAGCAAAATGATTACACATATGGTAACTAGCTACCGGTGTTGCTAGTAAGTATTGTATCTTTTCTGGAAATGTCACAATTCAGAGAACCTCTTGACGCCAGACCGTTCTGCTTGCCTGCATAAGCGACTTAGCCATTCATAGTTGGAAGCATGTGGCGGAGTTTGGGGTTTGGTCTTACACAGCCGCCTAGGCCCACTTAGCCACTTCTTTCTTCAATGGACTACGCCGCAAGCTATCTTATCTTCTCCAGCGGCGCAACTCTTCAATTCACCAGCCCCCTTCGTCAATACCGAATTGTCGTTAGTGGACCCATTTATTAGACACAGCTGCGAAACTCCTTGGCCACTTGACCGCGTCACAATCAATAACCCAAGAATGACGACTAGTGTTGTTCCAGGCTTCTACCACTTCTTCTTCACATGGTTTGATCCCATCGTCTCCTTTTCCGGAGCGGTCACCGACTTTGTATCTCAAGATTTCGTCGTCAACTCGCTTGTTCCGAAAACGCTTCGAAATGAGGACGGTGTCAACCCGAACTACAAATTCATTTTCCAACAAGCTGGCGGCGGTATGCTTGCTGTCGCGTTTCTCTCAGGTGGCCTTCTCCGCGCAACCAATGATTTGAAAGTTTGGAAATACATACAAGCTGCCATCTTGCTTATCGACTTCGCGACGCTGTACTCAGCCTGGGACGCATTGAGGCTGCAAGGCCGGCTTCGTCTCGCAGCGTGGCGCGGCGAAGATTGGGGTACTGTTGGGCTTACAGTCTTTGTGACTGTGTTGAGGGTTGCATTCCTAGCTGAGGCGGGGTTCAAGAAGTTGCGTGTGGGCAAGGCCGACTAGGTCCGATGACAGGCGTATTACCCCGTATATAGGAATGAAGCACAGCTGAAAGAACTATTCAATCGCCTTACCCGTGTTTTACAATCTGAATTATATTAATTCAGAATGATATTATCAATTGCTGCAATGATGTGGCATACAATAGATCCTTCTATTTTTCGAAAGTCTTCTAGTGAATGGAGTAAGCCTCATCAATAGCGTTATTTCAAACTGTTATTGATTACCCAGTAGTCTTCTGACCGAAAGCTCTTGTGTTAACCTTAGAACCCTCAAGCAACTGGATACTCTGGTGTTGGTGATAATCATAGTGTTGTGGTATAGAGGAGCCACGTTATGGTCAAAGACTGTCCATGGAAATGTGTACTTCGCCGTAGGCTTTAAGTACTACGCGAGCCATACGTGGCGGTACGTTCATTCATGTTCACTGTAAGATATCACCAATCGGACCAAGAATTTTCGTATCATACTTGCCTTGTCTATCTTCTTCTGCGCGGTAAACCTTCAGGCTACGCAGTACGGTACGATACTAAAATCAAAAGCCAAGATTCTTGTGTTTCAAAAGCCCAGCATACTGAGGACGCAATGTTGAAGGGCAGTCGCTTACAACGAATCTGGAACCAGCATTTTGGGGAAGGTCCTGGAAGTAAACTTCTCAACAAAATAGCGGGGTAGTTACTGATGCACCTCTTGGGCAAGCGACCTTTCTGCAGGAGAATATTGGCCTCGATATTCCATTGAAGAAGGAATCTAAGCGGATCTTGAATGGTATTCATGGCTGGATCAAGCCAATAACATTGACTCCTCCTATTATGAGTATTTTACTTTCCGCATCTCGCCGTAGCCGACGGCTAATTCTATCTCGGGGGCAAACCGATGCAAGAAAGGGTTGTCATCCGGACGTTCTGGCAGGCCGAACCGGTACTGGTACTGTAAACGCAGCGATAGGCGTGCCGGGCGAAGATGAGTTATAAGTCTAATCCAAGATATTGTTTTTGATGCAGCCGCTAAAGAGTCACAGGCCTCTATGCTAAGCAGAGAAAACGCCTAACAATCGGAGTAGAGCTCGCCGCACGTCCTGGCCTTCTCATCTTCTTACACGAGCCTATCTCGATCAAGGACTAGGACAGGACTTTTCGAGCGAGGCGGTATAGAGCCTTGCGGCGAAAATCAAAATCCCGCGAAGTGACTGCTTGGCAATTTGAATGACCGTACGCGTGATTGGACGGGGAGGCTGTGGTTCTCCAGGATACATATGTTACAAATCCCCTCCTTCCCACCGACGATGAATATACGGCACAAAGACTAGACACAGCGTATGCCGCACCGCTTTTTTAGCATCTATTCATCATTACGAAATGAGTCTTACTGCACGGATAGCGTTCGCCATTCTGCCTCTGGTCACGGACCTTTATTATTCTTTATCGAAAGTTTTCCTCATATCTCCACATTTGGACACGTCTATAATGACTTTCGAAAAGGCTTTTCTCAACGGAGTCTCGGTTTGGCAGTCTCTGAACAGCACCCAGGGTCTAAAAAACTTTTCTCACTATTTATCTTCGTCATGATCCCCATGAGCCACCGAAAGCTCACCCTCTACCGCTTCATGGAGACGCAAACCCTATATGAAGCATGTGAGCGCCCGCCGGAGTCTTTGAGATGGCAAGTTTTCATTCTCGTAGTTCTGGACTCGCGGATGCTAGTTAGCGCCAATGCACTGCCAAAGTTGTGGCTGTTCCTCTATCGCGCATCGCACATGTCTTATTATATTAGCGGCGTGATTGGGACGTCGATGTCTGATGTGACGGTTCGATGCTCGACTTCTAAGATGTCAACTCTAGATCCGCCGAATAGCCAGATGTGTAGCGAGTGTCTTGCGTCCTATTTAGCATCGTCGGGAGCGAATCTCCTTCATCCGGGAGCAAGAACCGGATACAAAACCTGCCCAATAAAGAACACGGACGAGTTCCTTGTCTCGTATAATATTTACTATGACAATAGGTGGAGAGATTTTGGAATTGCGGTTAGTTACGTGACCGCCAATGCGGGGTTTGCGATGTTGTTCCATTGGCCGGATAGGGACCCAAGGATGCGGAGGGGAAGAAAATAGACTAGGGTGATAGCGAGTGGTGATGTGCGTGAGGTGAGCAGGCTGGTACAGAAAAGCCTGCGCGCCCAAAACTGTCCTTCCTGTTGGCGCAACAACAACAATACGGCCTTTCACTGATACTCTTTTCTCCTTTCTCGTGAACAGAATGTGCCTTTTAAACTCTTAGTAAATCATTTTTTATACTTTCGTTTTACTGGTAGAGGTACGTCCGATGTTGGATCGGCGCTGTTGATGATTGCGTGTTTCTCGACAGACAGTACGTAATTGGTAGCGTATAAACTGCGCAGATTTTTCTGAGGCATGATGCTGGATTCTTTGCTGCTGGATTTACCGGTAGCCAGATGGGACACGATTTGCGTGCCTGCGCCTAATGGTTGCGTGTCGCGTTGTGATAAAAATGACGTGGCGGGGACTTGGCGATTTCCTCCCTGGTCAACCTTCGTGGCTTCGCTGTGAACAGGTTTGACATACCCCGTAGCACCAATAATCGTCATTACCATACCTTGATCACAGGAACACATATGATCACGTTAGATGTTAAAACAGCGATCGGCGAGTTGGTGTAGAATGCCGGAGCACAAGTAGTCCTGTTATGCTCGCCTCGCTACGTCACGCGAGGTCTAGCCCTCGAAACGTCATACTCAGGCCAATCAGTTTTCACTGTCTTGGCTACCGGCAGGGATAAGGCTGGCGTGAGGGTGTGCTGTCACGAAGTGTGCAGGAAGCTGTTCCGACAAAAGTCATTTGCATCGACAGGGTTATCACGACACGATGATATCATACCCCAGCCAAAATCACCTCAACTCACGGTTATGCGGCTAGGAAGCTTTACCCGTACCACCATGTTTCCACAGGAAAATCCAAGCATGATTGGCTAGATGCTTGGCTGATGCGGCCGAGAAAGGAAAGACTGTGGCTTGGGTGGCCGTCGAACTTGGATGTGCGCGTTTGTGCGTGGCTGACGTTGCCATGATTTGCCATGATTTGCACCGAAACCTGGAATAGGTACAGCACATATATATTCGGTGGCCAGCGACATGCAAACCAATACAGCAGTTCAAGCTTCTTCCCTCATAGCTCTTGCGCAAATACATCTTCAAGCAGACACTTTTGTTCGAGCAGTATAATCAACCGCCAACATGATCATTTCCCGTCTCATTTCTCTCATCCTCCGCACTGGACAGTTTATCTTTGCTGCTATCGTCCTCGGATTGACAGCCTACTTCCTCCATGCGCGCAGGCATCATGGTGTCGGACCCTACGGCCGTCTGATTTACTCAATCATCTGGTCCTCGCTCTCCATCATTGTTTCTATCATCTGGGCCATTCCAACAACCTCATCCATCACTGGCTACGGATCTGATCTTGGTAGGTCAAGCTATACCCATTTGATCTTCCCTAGTCTTGTCATTCTAACTTCAGTTACTAGTCTTCACTGGTGGCTGGGCTGCGGTTTTCGGTCTCCTGGTCAGGTGGTTCAATCGCGCTGGCTGTGGCTCTGCTTGGAACTGGACTGGCTTCTCTCTCAGCCGCAGCAATGCTTGTGGTCAATGGCGCGCTGCTCAGGCCTTCTCCTTCCTGTCTCTTGTGTTTTGGTTCGCTAGCTTCTGCTTGGGCGTCATCACTGTTCACCGCCTTTCCAAGCGTGTTGATAGGTAGGCACTCACTCGCACTAGTAGACGAGCTTTGCTAACAGCACCCAAGGCGTGGCGGCTCGCGTGTCTAAGAGATAGATACGCTCAGAAGATGACTAACGAGGGACTGACGAAAAAATTAGTGAGGATATAGGGTTGACAAGTGACGATGGTTTCCTCTATCTATACCCGGGCGTGTGGTTTTATCCCACGACTTTTTGAGAGTATGAAAGATATGATGTTTGAATTAGCAAGCGCGGCGCCATTGTATTTTGCTATTTTGTCTAATACCACGAATAACGTAATACTGCTATCGCATCAGAGCTGCTACATGCTTTTGCTACGCCAGATGTGAAGGGATGTTTTCGACCCCATTGCACACCATAAATATTATGCAAGCCAGAGATTCTAGCGTGATTGCCGCAGTTCTAAGAAACTAGTGGGGGGAGTTCGGGAGACAAAAGAAAGTTCTTTCAGAAGTGAGTAGGTAACGTATCACAGGGAAGAATGACTCCTGTCAGTTGTGCCCAGTAAATTCACGCGCATAGACTAAGAAAGCCGCGAAGCCAGCAGACTCACCTGCACAACTTCACCGCCTGGCCGCACGTGTCTCCCGTGACTCCCTTGATGCCTGCGCACGCACCCTCTCAGCCACCTCTGCGCTAATACAATCACGTGCCCACTAGCGCCGACTCTCCCAGCGAAGTATATAAACACCTCGGCCCCCATCATTTACAAGGTATACTTACCTTCTTGCGATCACTGAGCTCAAGCTTTCAGTCGATCATTCGGGATCTGCTGCATTGCACAGCGCGGACAGGTCGTGGATTGAAATTCATTCGTGGGTTTCAGTGGGATAATTTTTGCTGGTCTGCTATCTGATAGCCCTTTTCATTGATAGTGTTGCCGTTGGCGATGCTTCGAGGAAGATGTATTCGGAGTTTGGCTGTGGGCGTGTAATGTATTGATGTTTAATGATGCATATCTGAACGTGGAGGCTTGTTGGGCTGGGGTTGAAGTGGTGCTTGTGGTGCTTGTGATATATACCTGCTACTTGTTCTCGCCATCTACTGAAGATGTTCCTGTAGTTTTCTCCCCAACCTCCCCGCTCTCCTCGCAACTCTTATTCGCGTCACCCTCCTTCCCGCTGAGCTCTCGGTACTTCCTTCTCTTTTTCTTGTCCGCGCTTGCCTTCTTCTTGCTCTTCTCTCTTGCCTTCACCCTTGTCCTCGCCCCCTCACCCAACTGAGCCTCCTCAATCCTATCCTGCAGTATCATGCGTGCCATCTTGCGATTCACCGTGCGGCTCCGCGTGTCCTGATACTTGACCACAATGCCAGTAGGTATATGCTTCAGCTGCACGGCGCTCGACGTCTTGTTGATCTTCTGGCCGCCGGGCCCACTGCCCTTGAGAAAATTCTCAATCAGATCGGAGTCGAGCAGCACGGGGCGCGGCGGGAGGGCCTTCGCGAGGGCGAATGGAGAGACGCTGAATGCGCGCAGGGCATAGTGTGTGCGGAAGAGGGCGAGCCGTGAGGTCAGGATAGGCATTGCCATGGACTCAAGGCAGCGGGCGTGGCGCATGCATGGCGATGGCATTGACGCGCCGAATCTTCTCCGCGTCTTAGAGGCGATACAATATCAGCGATATAGACAGTCTACAGCCGACCATCTAGTTCATATGTCTGGATGTGACGTGCCCTGCCACCTGCATCGAGCCGGCCCATGGCGGAAATGGAACTAGCCCAGAGCCGCCTGATCCCTGTCGGGCAATCAAAGCGTCCAAAAAGTGACCGACTGGCGGTTGACCCTGACAGCCGTCGCCTGCCCTGCCATTGCCATATCACCACTTCGCGCATACCTGCATACCGAGTGACTGAGCCGAGTTCATGGTCGATTCGGCGTCCATTGCAACCCTCGTACTCCTCGCATCCGCATCCGCACTCCTCCTCGTCGCAATGCTATACCCAGCCGCCCTCCTCCGCTGGTTCCAGCGCAAGCGCTACCAATATGAAGTCACCTTCTCCCTGTACATGTTGACTTCGACCGAGAAGTTTATCTTCAGTACGTCGCGCTGCGTTCTCCTCACACCTGTGGCTACCGCCCAGGGAGGCGATAAACATCACACCAAGCCAGCCATGCTAACAATGTACCTCCAGACTCAGTGCTCTTCCTCCTCCTCTCGCTCCTTATCATTGCCGCGTCGCTGTACCTGCCAGACCACATCACCATCATAGCAAACCGCCTCTTCTACTACTTCTCTGGCAACGAACAGACGCTCGCCGCCAGCGCCCACAAAGCAGTCCAGCACATCGCCGACGCAAACCCCGCCCTCTACGGCCAAGAAGGTCTAGGAGCTCTCGCCGGCCCAGGCCGAGGCTTCATGGAGTCATAGAAATAAATCGGCGTTATAAAGCCGACCATAACGGACGAGAAACACAAACCTAGAGCGGGACCACATATATACACGCTCTCGCATGGGAATGCCAGTTCGCCACGCGTCTCAAGTAGAACCAGATCAGCGCCAATACTCCGGTGCAACGAAACATGGCACCGCAACGTAACAGCTGGCTGCAAGGGAGTGGCGTTGACATTGGAGACGCACGCACGCAGCCTTGGCAGCTGACACTGGCCCCAAGTCCACGATAGTGACCGCAGGCATATACATAGCCATAATGATAATATCTCCTTTCCAAACACATGAGTGCCACATGCAAGCCCGCTCATCCCATCACACCACATTGCTCAACGCGTCCGCAGCCCCGTCTCACCTCACGTGCACATACGGCGTGCCTAGCTGCCAGGCCCGCGTACCTAGTTTCCTGCCCCAATGTTACGAATCAGAAAGTCGCCGAGTCGAGACGCAGTGCCGGGCAAAGCACCCGCATCCCGGCGCGCGCGGGCCATGGCTGGCTGGCTGGGTATATGGACTTGAGGCGCCTGAACGGGAAATGCAAGGGGGGCAAAATGCTCCGGACACGCGGCTCGGCAGAATGCGAAATGGAAGGCTGAGAGAAGGATTCCAGAAGTACTGCGGTGGGCAGGCGATAGATAGAGGGCGCTATCGGGGTTGTGGGCTTGATCCTGGGTTGGATACCTATATGTGTTTCAGGGCGATGGAGACTTGACAGTGGCACGGGTAGGTGTGAACCAATGGTTGTGTAGGATTGCATTGTTGGACTATTTTGTTGGTTCATGGTGGAAACTTGCGTATTATACAAAGGTGCTAGTAATGAGATGGTACATGTTTGTTCTAACCCATATCAAACGACTTGAAAAATTGCTAAGACGAAACCGCAGAACTCTTTGGTGCAGAAATACATAGGAACTGTTGTGAGCTATTGGGTAATATTGGTGCATCTTAGGGCCCAAACAGAACGCCAACTGCATTCTGCAAAGCCGTGGTTGTGTAGTCTGTCAACGTGACAAGTGCAGGGAACTCTTGCAGCGCAACTGCATACGCCCGGCCAGCAGCGTCACTGCTGACAAGCAGTAAGATGGATGGGATGCCTGCTATTGACTTTGTCTCGCCTATTTTCCTCCAGATGTTTCTCGCGAAGTTGGCCTGCTGCTCAAACGCTTGAGGGTTGCCGCTCATGACATTGTCTGTGACACAAATCACAATTGTAACTGCTCCGCTTGATGGTAGGAAGTCGGCATGCATCTCGGTCATTCCGTGGTCCAGCCGATAGGGCACATGTCGAACCTGACGCGGCAAGGCACGCCCCAGTGGTTCAAATGGATCCATATTTCTTGCTAGCGTGGATGTGGGAGGGTGAGGTACGTATGGTGTGAAGAGTGTAATGATTTCAGCCTCATTGAGTCTCCGTAGACGGAAAAGAATATCATCTGGACATCGCACGAGTCTTGCGTTGCCAGCGGAAGCATCACTCTGAAGTGAGGCAGCGGAAGCCATTCTGGCACGGGGGGATTTCGTAGCCTTCGAGGACGTTTTAATCTTTCTTTCACCCATCGTCATGTCAGAACGCCTTGACACTAAGAAATGTATGAATGTAGCGGCAATTAGACGGCACAGCCGCAGTGGAGCCACGAGTGTAGAATAAAGTTCGTTGATGGAACAACAGGGAAATCTTATCGAGGAGGCCACCTTTTTTACCATCAAAGACTCTGGCTCGAGCTCTTCATGCTTCCCCACACCTAAAACCCAATATCAACCCCTCTCTACCTGTGTGACGATGAGGATGAAGTGCTATTCCTCTAGATACTAGCCCTGGCCAAGTTGGGAGGATTTTCGCAAGGAGCTTTTAAGGCAGCGACAAGGTCAAGTGTCGCAAATAGAAGACGTGCGGATGACAGTGATGTATCTACCCAAGTTGACAGTGGCCATCCATGTAGCCGTTGGGCGGAGCGTTAGTGTTAAGTGCTGGCGGACCACAGCGTGGACCGTGAACCCTGCTTATGGTGCCTCGATACTCTAGGATCCTCAATGTCGATTATGAGTGTGCTTCTAGAAATACATGTCAATATTATTAGGAGTAAAGGCCAGGGTGGCACAGCTTGTGAGAATGAGAAAGTGGTACAAAACTTTCGACATGCATGTACCGAATGTTGAAGTGATATCTGCGGAGACGCCGCGAGTGGAGTCTGGCACACATAAGAGTCTTGAGGCCGCATTCGCACACGACGGGTTGGTTGCGGAGCGTTACACAATGAGGAGTGGGTTCAGCGGTGATGAATCCGTCTGGCTATAGTCGCGCCGGATAGCAGCAAGCGGCGTTTGGCAGCCAGGACCGAATGCGACCTCGAGTAGAGAATCCAACATTTGCGAGCTCTGCCCGATATAGACCAATTGACCAGTGGTCAGTCAATCTGATAGGATTTGGATGGTTATTTACTCGTACCACATGCATAAGCTCTCTCAAGCTGACGATCCTGTTAACCGGCCCGAACAAGAGCCTAGCTGTAGATGGGCTCCAAGCCCAATTTTCTACTGCAAGTTCAGGCGCCAGTAACCAGGAATGCGAGCTTATGCGGACAACCGCCGCAAGTACTGGCAGTCGATCAGTCGATGATGTACTGGCTCGGGGCCCAGTACTGTTCGAGCGTCTGTTGCAGTAGTAGTCGGTCGAAGCAGCGTAACAAGCAACCACTCAAAGTCAACAAAGCACGGCGAGCCAGCAGAACAATCAATTTACGCTTATTGTGTAACGTCAACGATGCAGACAGGCGAAGGATGGGATGCATGTCCAGTGATCAGAGTACCTATGCGGGTAGTGGCGCTGCAAGATTAAGTGCATAATCGACGAGGTGGGTTGGCCCATGGACCATAGAGGCAGGCCGCGCTTACATATCCAAGTGCAAGGAAGGGGATAGCCGGACCGATGATGCATGGCAAATTCGGTGATCAACTTGGATTTGATGAAGGTTATGGTCCAATGGAACACAGAGCGTGCGTGGAAGGTGAGTGGACCGTGGGTGAGTGGAAAGACAGGAGAGCTTGGCTTGCAGCGTGCGTTAATCTGGCTTGCAGCTTCGCTTACTTAGCGCCCTGAACAGGGGATGGTGCCACCAGGGTGTAAACACCATGGACGCGCCTTAGCCCCATCGCATCGTATCGCTCCGCGCAGACATTCACTGCTGACCGTGGTCTTACTGCATGAATGGGGTAACGAGAGCGTGATGCCCTCCATTATCGGTAGGGTCCACCGTCGCTGCCTGTATGGTCACCCTTACTGATGGACTCGGTAGAAGAGCGGCCCGCGCTGCACGATGCGCTAGGCTTGTTGCATGAAGGTTAGGAGAGCAGTGAATGCGGCTTTCTAGACTGACCAGTGCTGACATGGATTGCAGCATCAAGCACGCCGGCAAAGCAACGCACCGTCAAGGTGTCCAGCGTGATCGATGTCATCTGCCGGCATGCCTTTGAGGACGGACTCGACCCAACTGCTCTTCGAGATGTCGTGCAGCTCGTCTCTGTCAAGACGAATCTGGACCAAACAAGTGTCACCACGCTGATCAAGAATCTGTACCCCTCGCAGCGAGTACCCGTTGATGTCATCATTACTGTCGTGGGGGCACTGGGTTTGGGCAAAGGCAAGCCTTCGCCTAGCACCCAAGACAGTCTCGTGAAGTGGCTTACTACCGTTCACGAAATAATCGAGGACCCCAATGTCTTATCTCGTTTGTACGGTGTCCTCTTCGGCATGCTGGACATGATCAGTATCAGGTGCGCTTCGCCCAAGTCCAGCAAACCCTTGTGCGCATAGTAACCTGAGTAGGACATCACTGTGCCATCTCCTGTCACTGATTACCCGCAGAAAGCACGTGAAGCCATTTCGGATTCAGCAAATGTACGTTAGTTTGACACTGTTGTGAACACATGGCGATACAAACCTGCATATTTACATGATCGTAGCCTTGAGCTCTCCCGCGGTCTCGGTAACGAACCTGCACTCCAAGGGCTTCTCCGCATTTTCAAGGATTACTACCCTGACATTATACTTGGAAGTACTTCCACGAGCCGGAAGTCATTTGCTCCGGTGAGTACCGTGTGCCGTACAACCATGTTTATGCAGCTTGGCAATTTCTTACATGCCTCCGCCACCATTTGTTACACTGTTGAATGACTTGCTAACCCCCAAAGCAACCTGACGCGGAGTGGCAAACAAGGATCTCCATAATACAGGATGCTAACACTGCGGCGGATGACACCTTAAACGGCCGGCATAATGGCTTTAAGGTGTTGCGAAAAGGAACTCGGAGAAGCAACATGTGCGCCATCCCAGAAGTGCATACCTATCATGCCACTGAGACTTCTGTAACCCTGGAGGGAATCGATACTGCAGATGTTTTTGTAGAGAAGCTCGACCGCATTGAGCCACCCGGTCAACTGATCTCATTTCTTACCGATCCTCTTCTACAAAAATATGTCGAACTCAGACCGACACCTATCATATCCACCAGAATCAGCCTATGGCTCTCCACATGCCTCGAGGGTCTCTATGAGGCCGAGCTACTTAGGCTTGGTGATCCACAATACCTAAAAGACATCATCGATGGTCTGACTCAGAATGCTAGGTGCACAAAGGTAAGCTTTCACAATATCATGCTTCGCATCAACCATACTAAATTAAATAGGAGCTGCATCCTGCGGCGCTTGCTTTTCTCAAGGTATACCTGCCAGTTTGGAACGGACAAGAACAAGCTGAGCCGATCCTTGGATTGCTTGCGCATATACCCGTCGATACCTTTCAGGATGCGTACGCCGACTTTTTTCTACCTGCCGAGCAAGCTCTCGCACCCAAAAGCGCTTCCGAATACGAAAGGCTTATCGATTTCTATACAGCCGTACTCCAACAACAACTGTGTGTAGCTTCGTCACAAGATGCTCAGCATGGTTCATCGATACATCAGGTATTTCACGACCTCACCTTGCACGTCTCTACTCTATCAACTTCCCTTTTGCTTTCATTACCCAGAGGTTCAGGCCAGCCCCTCATCTCTTCAATTCTCTCCTTCTATGAACTGCTCTCTGCTTCTTCCAAGCCCCATACCGTACCAATCGTCCTCCCGTCAATGCACTTGATCTACCTCTTGGCGCAAGATAGCTCACCAGTCACGCTATCTCGTATCTGCGGCGTAATTGGTTCATACAAGCAAGCTTTTGACCGGCACCCAAAGCCAGTAAAGGATTTCTATCCACCAGAAGTTACAGACTCACTCAATTGGTGTCTGCGGGACTTATATCACCTCATGTGGATATCCCGCGCTCTTGTCATGGCAGAAAACAAGGCCATGGGTTTGTATTGTGATCCGGCGTTGCGCAGTACACTCAATGAGTACCTGGATAGCATAGATAACGAGTACAACATTAGCACCTCATTCGGATTGTCCAACAATTCGTGTCTCGCGTCCATGTCGGCGGTTGCCTGGCGTGTGCTGGAGGAACAAAGGATTGAGGATGGTGGTTATGATACCAGTACTATCAGGTATCATCAGGGCCCCGTGAGTAAGCGCAGCTTAGAATCATTGAAGAAGAAGGGCGGCGTGAGTGTGGACTGGGATGGGATGCATGGATATAAGGTGTTTGTGCTCAACTGGTTGGCTCAAAGGGGTCTGGGTGGTGTTAGAGAATTGATGTTCGCTACTGTCACAGAGCTGAGGGGAAAGGCATGAGAAAGCAAAAGGCTGTTAGTGCCAGCCTCGAACTCAAAGCACTCATATGATGATAATGATTTAGATTTGAATGATGGTCAAAATGGGTCTATCTAGAGTGGGTCATACTACATCATCCTAATTGGAACAGGAATTCTATCAGCTATTCATAGAAAAATGAGCCATGATGCAATCGAGAGGGCCTCATATCTAATCATTACATCACTAGAAAGCCTCGAGATAAATATGGTCATCATTCCTCCCCTAATTTACGAAGGTAGAGAAGAGAACCCAGTATTTCAGCCCAAGAATTGAAGTTTTCGATCAACAAATGCTTCATATGGTCCTCATCACCAAAGTCCCAATACATCGGTCGATGGCCCAGGTCTAGGGGACGGGAAAGGAAAGCCGGCCAGACGTGTGGGTTCTGTTCCTTGACAAATGTGTATAGCTCTTGCACTTGCGCTTGCAGCGTTGCAATCTGTTCTCGATGGTCGTCGCGGGCAAGGATATCTGGATCGGACTTGACGAAAGAACTCGTGAAATTGACGAGAGTTTGCGCCGTAGCCCGACCAACGACCTCTGTCAATTCCTGCAGCTTCTGAAGGTCGATGATTACACTAATTTTAAGTAGAGTGATAGGAATAGCAAATTGTATATTCCTGGGTTGTAAGAACATGTCCACTGGTTCGAAGAAATTCACAGGCAGAGGGGCTAGATAAGGGTTGCCGATGAAGCCTGGCTCGCGGACTTCATTGACAGACCACCATTTGCAGAAGTTGTAAGCCTTGATTGGATCATCCAGTCTGATCATTAGTCCTGGTATAGCATCTCTGACTTTCAAGCTATCGCAAGGGTCAAGTTTTAGGAGGCTAAGACAATGACGTAAAGCCACTGACAACGCTGGGAGAGTGTTGGCCTTGCGAAGCCTGTCTGCCAATGCCATGCTCGTAATCATATACAAGCCCGTCGTACCAGATGCACTGAAATGGCCTGGTAGGATATCGAAAACTTCCGCACCTTCGTCTTTCCTCAGGTTGTCTGCTTGCTCCTCCATGTTCTGCCACTTTTCCTTCATTCGAATGCATCTGCGTTCGTGTCGACTGTGGTGCAATCGTCGATGTTCCTCGCTACAGTACCCGACAGATAGGCATTCCTCGCACTGGGTACCGATATCCTCCTCAGTACAAGAGGGTAAAGTACACAGCCTTTTCACCTCCATGGATGGAAATACCTTTGGTTTTGGGTAGGATCGCTTAGGATTATTGCTGTAGTTATCGAGGTCGCTCAAGGAGGAATCACTGTCTAGGTTGCTATTGTCCGGCATGGTGAGCGGTTGTCAAAAAATGACACTCTGAGAAGGCAGGTCAATGCTTCTATATAGTTCAATAGCTAAAGTTTTTAGTAGATGCCTAGTTCAGGGTCTCTATCTATGTGCCTTCTCTGTCGTGTGTTGGGGAGACCGTAGGATAGCAGACATACTAAGAATTTATATAACGTAGAATGGTACCGGGATGCGTCATAGTATATTGGTGACTCGAGTTCGTAGGGGTGATTTGCCTTGCTGGAGGTACAAGCATGCTAGTCTGTGGTGGAGCTTTTTATTTGCTCATAACGAGTATGTGGGTGGCTGCAAATATCTACATGGGTCTGGCCGGTCTTTGCGCTTCATTGCAAGCTTTGTAACGTATTGTGTGTATATGAAGTCGGAAAATGGGCAAGTCCTGGTGTTGAAGTATTTATGGCGAAGTTTGCACGCTAAGTCGCCAAATCACGTGTCGTGAAGCGGAAGAGGGTCAGCATATTCATAGTGTTTCTCTGTGACCAGCGGTCTTGAAGGAAGCTGATCTGGTGAACGAAGCGTGGCAGTACTGGCATTAACTACTAGTTACTAGTACTGCACGTTGTACTCAGAGAGTCAATACGGAAATAGTTGCCTCGGAGACCAAGGCGCGCTGGGGTAGTCCTAGGTTGACCAGGTACATAATCTGCAGCTTCGCGTCACCAATGGCATTGGTGAGTCAGCAGTAAGCCCATTGTCACCAGCGTGTGGCTTAGGTAGACTACTAACCTCGTACTATGTCTGAGCGAGTTCAAGAAGGATTCCAAGAACAACGGGAAGAAATGCATTTCTTTTGGAAGCAGCCTGGTGCGACAGCAGCAACCGTGCGCAGCTCTGACGAACTGCGACAGGTGCCGCACGTGCGTATTGATTGGGCTAGCATTGGCTGAGGAAGCTCCCCACCAGTCCTTGAGCTCCTCTTCTGGTGCAACAGACCTTTTTGTCCTCAATTCCCTTTTTCATTCATTTTTGTTGTCCAATTGCGATTTTAGTTGCGATTGCAACTGGAGATACTTCTGCCCTTGCATTGCTGACAATCATGAAGTTCGGCACAACCCTTCGCAAGAGCGTCTACCAGCCATGGAAGGACAAGTACATCGACTACGACAAGCTCAAGAAGCTGCTCAAGGATAACGAGGACGACGACTCGTGGACGAACGATGATGAGGAGGCCTTTGTCAACGAGCTTGCCAATATACAGTTGGAAAAAGTGCATGGTTTCATCCAAGAAACGTCGCAGAAGTTGCGCGACCGCACCTCGGCTTGCGAGAAGAAGCTAGAACCACTGGCTGTCGGCATCCAGTCTGACGGCAGGGAGGATAGCAACAAGGAAGGCAAGGGTGAGGGGCTATTTTCACAGGCTAGCGACACGCCCAAGAAAACAGAACTCAGCCAGGACGACAAGCAGAAACTTCTTCAGGACGTTTTGAAAGAACTCGATAGCATCACCAAAGAAACCAAAGAACTTGAGGGCTTCAGTAGACTGAACTTCACTGCCGTCATCAAGGCAACCAAGAAGCACGACAAGATCCGGGGCGGCGCGTATAGGCTGCGGCCCTTCATCGACGCGCGCATTGCTCGACACCCACTGCACTCTGAGGATGCCTCGCCGCTGCTGTACCGCCTATCTGCGCTTTACTCCTTCGTCCGCCAGAGCTTGGAGGGTAAGACCAAGGACGACTTGGCTTTCGATGAGGATACCACAAATATCAGCAGTTTCCACTCCCACAAGTGTACGTCCTACTAATCGCATCCTTCAAGGGTCCGGCTAACATAGCACAGTTTGGGTCCACATGGACAACCTCTTCGAGGTCAAGACCGTCATTCTCCGCCGCCTCCCAGTCCTCGTTTACAACCCACAGTCATCCAAGATCGCCGAAGGAAGCCAGCGCGATCCCACAATTACCTCCATCTACTTCGACAACCCAAACTTCTCCCTATACACAGACAAAGTCAATAGCAAACCGGACGCCTCTTCACTGCGTCTGAGGTGGTATGGCCAGCTTAGTGACAAGCCGGAGATAGTGTTTGAGAAAAAGGTCATCAAGGAGGGCGATGCAGCCGAGGAGGTTCGATTTCCCATCAAAGCAAAATACGTGCAACCTTTCTTGGAAGGCAAGTATCACATGGAGAAGAGTATCGAGAAGTTGGAGTACCGACCAAAAACGGACCCGAAGGAACTGGACCAGTTTAAGAAGGCTGTTACAGACATTCAGGGTTTCGTCAAGGACCAGAAACTTCAACCTGTGCTTCGCGCAAACTACACTCGAACTGCTTTCCAGATTCCGGGTGAAGACAACATTCGTATCTCGCTCGACACTAATCTCGCGCTTATCCGTGAAGATGCGCTAGATATGGACAGGCCATGCCGCGATCCTGAGGACTGGCACAGGCGTGATATTGACAGCGGTAACATGGAGTTTCCGTTCAAAGCGATCAAGAAGGGTGAAATCCACAAGTTCCCCTACGCTATGCTCGAGATCAAGGTAAAGAAGGGCTCGAAGAAGCAAGAGTGGATCGAAGACCTCATGAACTCGCATCTAGTCAAGGAATCGCCTCGCTTCTCCAAGTTCGTTCACGGTGTCGCGAAACTGTTCGAAGACAACGTTAATACCTTTCCCTTCTGGCTTAGTGAAGTCGACAATGATATCAGGAAAGAGCCTGCAAAGGCCTTTGACGACGAACAAGAACGCAAGCGTAAGGCTGCCGAGGATGATTTAGTAGTAGGGTCTCTTTTTGGCGCTCGTGCAAGCCCAAGTTACCGTCCCTCAATCACGTCGCCAGCAGGAACACTCGCCGCGGCGCGATCAGTACCCAAGAGCGCTAGCGCAGCAGCACACTCGCAACCCGTTGTCAAAGCCCCAATCGTAGGATCGCATCTGTCGTATATCTCACAGCAACAAGAGAACACGAGCCATGTAGAAGAAGAGCGTGACTCGTCGGATGATGAGGGTCCATCAAGGGGCAAGAAGGGTGGACTCGCATCCCTTTTCCCATCCTTCTCCACGTCCAAGTACGCCCGCAAGCAACGGAGCAAGATCCAATTGCCACCTGGTATCGTCGATCCCGGCGTCTGGATCAAAGACCAAGGCGCCGTGCGCGTTGAACCCAAAGTCTGGCTCGCAAACCAGCGCACCTATATCAAATGGCAACACGTCAGCGTCCTACTCGCATCACTTTCACTCGGTTTGTACAACGCGGCCGGCGAAGGCAACCACGTCGCGCGCGCACTAGCCGTTGTATACACGTCCATTGCAGCATTTACGCTAGCCTGGGGCTACGGCATGTACATGTACAGAAACAAACTTATCCGCGAACGCAGCTCTAAGGACTTTGATGCCGTTTTGGGTCCGCTAGTGGTGTGTGTGGCATTGGGGGTTGCGCTGTGTTTGAACTTTGTTTTCAAGGTATGTCATTAGGTATGCCGATATATGTGATGCATGACTGACAAGTCGCACAGTGCAATGCGCTCAAGGATAAAAAACACCATGCCGGTGCCAATGCAACCGTTGTTGACGAGCGGATGGAGCTCAGGTTGTAACGAGTTGTTTCGCAGAGTATTAACTTCGCGGAGTCACGCCGTTGTTGTTGACGGAGACCAGTATTCGTGTGACCAGTGGGCTCGTGAATGACGAAGGAGATCAGATCGCCAGGCAGGTCTAGAACCCTTCCGTACCGTACTTGTCATGCGACAGATCGGTGCATCTGCCATTGTAAATTAAACATCGTTGTCTCGATATAATTAAATAGCGAAAAGGAACCGAGTTCAGGGGTGAATCGCGGTCGTGGCGAGCACCGGGCTTGGTCATTGTTTTTGGAGTTGGGTGTATTAAATTGCGTTCATGGCGATACGGTCGCTTGTCTCGGGTATATTGTGCGTTGCGAATCTTGCAGTTGTCTGTGCATTCGTCACTTTGCATGTGTAACGAAGGCAGAAGAGAATGATTTTTGGCTATGCTTTGGGCTGAGTGATCATATGTTGGGTGGTGTCACTACGAGTCAAGTGCCAACAAGTAGATTCTTGCACAGCACGTGCTGTCATGTTTCATGGACGAGCCAATTGGACGTAGATGTAGCCGGTGTCACTCTGCAAATCTAGCTCTATCTACTCATATGGTATTGCGTAACATGGAAGCCGTAATTCGATATTCTAGATCGTGTCTGATTGTGATATCGATATGAACGGGAAGCTAAATAGAATTTGGGCGTGATACCTTGTGTAAGTTGGTTTCGCATTGCTAGTGGCTTTGTGCTATTCTATGAGCCCCTAGGTTTACGACAGTGTGTACCTGGCGTCGTCTGTCAAGATGGGTATTAGATATAGTATGGCTAATTCTAGGATCGCTGTGTTCATATCATCGAATCGACCGAGGCCAGATTACCTACCATGTAAACACACCACTATCAGTCTGATAATCAGAGTGGCATGGTTCCTAAGGTTGAGATTGGCGGTGATAAGTAATTGATATGGTAGGTGAACGTGAACGCTGTGGCGCTCAGAATGGTCTAGGCAAGCTTCCTAGTTACCTTTGCCTTTTGTTAATGACACCGCCACTGGAGGCTTGACATGTGACTGCTCGATGAAGCCACGTGACACGTATTTGGAATTTTGTCCTAATAAGATACCTCCTTATGGTAGATGAAGCATACAGATCCGGACCGACGACGTAACAATGTAGACAGATTGACCCTACTTGCTTGCTTGTCAACAAAAACCAGCATGATCTTTCCAAGGTTGTCGAGAACAACGTGACCTTGCAGTCATGCTGTGGCACACCAGACTCGTGTGAGTTGATAAAGTTGCTGAGGGAACCGTGGCACCCCTATCATGCAAATCAGGCAGCGAGAAATTCTCGTCATGCTTCTCATTTGCTGTACGACCTTACTGTCAATGCAAGGGTGCGCGTCCCAAACTTTAACCACCGTCTCCTTGGTTCGCTCCCGCCTAATAGACACGATGATGCCATGGGGATTCTTCCGGCCAAGCGTAAGGCCAGAATGTCATCATGAGCACGCGAAACTGTTGCAATTAAATCCACAGTTTGTAAAGGCGGTCCCATATTGTTCCAGTCCGCCTATATGCGCGAAGGAACAGGTGTGAGACTGGGCAAAAGCTTGTCGTTGAGAGCACTGAACCGCTAAGTGCAAATGCTGTGGCCGCAACCGATGGAGATCAATCGAAGCACAGATAGTCGAACAACAACACATTCGAGGCGTGCATGTGTTTGATGCATGTGGTTTCAACGAAATGTTGAGTAAGTGGTTGTCGTGCGACCAGGATAATCTGCGGGTAAAGTCTTGGCGGAGGGCTTCAACCACCCACTGGGTCCACGCTGTAGAAAGTCGCGGCGTCTACCAAACGTGTCCTCGTTGGAAAGGAGACAGACACCATACTCTCCGCATCCCATTGCCAAAGGTCGAATGCAGCCGTTGCCATGCCAAACACTTCAAAACTTTGTCTTATTTTACCCTGCCTTTTGAGAGGATGTCGCTGTCGAAATGGACGACGCTGAACTCCAGCCTGCATAGGAGGCTGCATCTCTAGCGTCAACAAACCCTGCTGCGGCTCTTAGACCATCACTCGTGTCATCTGCAACCCTAGCAAACTGCCCCCGGTAGACGGGGTGTGTGGGTATTCAGTATGCATCTACCATCAACCTGATTGGCGTTCCACTCTTGAAAACACCGTAGTATTGAGATCCCTGTTGCACGCGCTGTTACCCAAAAGATGCGGACCGTTGAGGCGGTGCCAATGAAAATGGTACTTGTACTCGCTCACACCCTACTGCGTCTTGGAGCATATGGCGGAAAGTACATGGTTGGGCAAGGACCTCGAACAGTGTGCCGGAGGATCTTCGCTGTTCTCAAAACTCTAATCTTTGTTACTTGACCTGCTGAAGCCCACCACCCACTCGCGTCTCTAGTCCATTGAGAACTTCCCTTCCGACTGTTGCCCGTTTGTCTTGAATGCTGCACGTGATACTGCGTTGCTCGTCAAAAGTCAAAAGGGAAGCCACCACGGGGCATATTACCTCACCTCCCCCACAAACCCTCACGATCGTTTTTTTACCTCTGCCTAGACCCAGGCTTTACCATCAAGTCTGTCAAGGCTTAAGGCTCACCTACCTTTCTATCAAGCCGGCTTGACGTCATGAAGACATTCACTTTGCTTGCCCTTGCAGGTCTCACTCGCTTCGCCAGCACATCACCAGTCTCTCCCTCACGAACATCTCCAATCAAGGCTCGCCAGGGCAATGGAACTGCAACAGCACCATGTGCTCAGGTCTCGCTGCACATGTATGGCACTGGTATCTCAGTCATCAACAACGAAGTTCCTGCTGGGCTCGCATTCGATTGCCTCAACAGTGTTCCCTTCAATGCCACTTCAGCTAGGAACCTGATTGCGTCCATCAAGCCGTACATCAACTGGCAGAGCACTCTCACTCAGCTGAGCAACCCACCTGCTGAGTATGTGCAAAAGGTGCAACCCCCCGTGGACATCATCGGCGGCCTTCAAAAGCTCAACGTGGACATCAACTCTGGCCGCTTCAAGAGCGAGTATCAGTTTGGATGGTCATTGTACACTCTGATCCAATCAGCTCACGATGGCCACTTCACCTTCATTCCAGATTCGGTCAACCAAATCTTTACATGGGGGCGGCGGGTTCCACTAGTTTCTGTGTCCAATGATGGGAAGCAGCTACCTTCTATCTTCGCCTTTATAGATGTCATCGGCTCTCAGTTCAAAAACATCTCGTATACACCTTCTCCTGTTGCTGAAATTGATGGTGTGGATGCCTTCGATTGGGTTGAGAATCTGAGTCAGCTTGGCTCGCTCCAAGATCGCGATGCCCTCTACAACAATGTCTTCTATGAGTTGGCACAGGTCAGCCTAGGCCCAATGGGTACCGGAACTGGAATGTTCACTGGCGGTGGCCGTGGGCGTTTCGTCTATCCTGGCCCTAGCACAACTCTTACTTTCGCCAATGGAACCAAATACACTATGCAGAACTATGCCCGGCCTATCATGAACTTCCGTGGCATTACAGACGGTGAATCGCTTGGTCGTAAGTTTCATTGGGGTGCGGATGTTCGCAATGATGACGACGTAGAACCGATTGAAGAAGACAAAGTACAAATACAGACCATTTCGACTGCTGCCCTGGATGACACCCAAGCGGCAGCAGTAGCGCCTGGTTACCCTTCACCCGTCGTGCCTGGGCCTGCTAATCTCATCAACGGGTTCTTTATCGATGGGCCTGATTACAAGGATGTAGCAGTCCTCCAAATCCCAAATTTTGTCGGATCAACATCATATGAAACTGCATTCCAACAAACAACCTCTGAATTCATTCCCAAAGCACTCGCTGCCGGCAAGACAAGGCTCATTATCGATCTCCAGGCCAATGGAGGAGGCACTATCCTTCAAGGATATGACCTATTCAAACAATTATTCCCTAACGAGGATCCTTACGGTGCTAACCGCTTCCGTGCGCATGAGGCTATTGATCTCATAGGAACGGCATATAGCTCTATGGCCTCACAAGGTCCCCGAATACTCGGCGGAAACTATACTATTCAGAATGCTCAAACTTCCTGGTTTGACTACCACACTGACATGACTGTGGATGGGAAGCCGTTCTCGTCGTGGAAAGAGAAGTTTGGCCCACAGGAAGTGAATAATGGTGAGCAAGTTCATGCACAGTAGATTCGTACGCCTGCTAATTCAATGCAGACCAGTACACAACTCTTTCGCGCTGGAATCTGTCTGACATCTTCATACCGTTCTTCTCTGGCGGCGTCAATGTCAGTGGATATGGCCCACTTGCCAACGTTACTGGTCCTGCCAAGTTCAGGCCAGAGAATATCGTCATCGTTACGGATGGTTATTGTGCTTCAACCTGCACAATCTTTACCGAGTTGTTGACACAACAGACTGGTGTGAAGACTATCGCCATGGGCGGCCGAAGCAATAAGAAGCCGATCCAGGCCGTTGGAGGCGTCAAGGGTGTCAACAACTTTGCATTCACCTTCATCCAGGCACAAGCGCAGAGTGCCATTCGTTATATGCCAGAACTGAACAACTCCACCTTGACACAAGATTATAGCAGCGACCTTCCCTTCCTGCGTTCGTCGAATGCCGGAGTGAATAATCGTGACGGTCTTCGTCGGAACGATACATCTGGCATCGCCTTACAGTTCATCTACGAAGAGGCTAATTGCCGTCTCTACTATACACCAGAAATGACCGTCAACATAGTTGCTTTGTGGAAGGCTGCCGCAGATGCACAGTGGCGCAACAGTGGAATGTGCGTATCGGGCGGAGGATATGGCCAGAAGCGTGATATTCATGAAACCACTACTATGCTTAGCCGTAGGGGTATGCGGGCAGCCAAGACCAAGGAGATTCAAGCCTTTGAAAAGAGCTTCTCGATCGAGACTGAGTGCAACCTCCGTGGTGACGGATTCATGCAGCCGTAAAAAAAAAGGTTTACTCTATGAACTGCACCAGTATCATGGTAGTAATGCAGAATATTCAAGTACAAGTATCGGTACCTGAGACTCTCCAATACATTTTTCAAGTACTTCGTAAGTCTATTGCCATTATTGTATGCTTTGCATATAGTATGCCTAAAATCGGTAAAGCACCCTTTACCTCATGTAATACAGAGCCATCACACAAATCGATACACCATGTAATCTTTATCACATGCTCTGCAGCAAACATAAAAATGATTCATAAATCCAATGACATTACTATTAAAAGCTACAAATAATACCCATTCCCTAAAACCATCATAGCATGCTTGTAACCTACGCGCCAATCGCCTGCGGGTGCCAAAACACGCTCTTGGGATCAAACTGCTGCTTCAAGCTCGCCAACCGGCTGTACACGGCATCACCATAATACAACTTATGCGCCGTCGCCGCACTATACGTGGGGTCCACATAGTTGAGGTACGCGCCAAAGCTCGTCTGCGGCTGCGCATTAATAATCGCGCTATTGATGCCATTGATAAAGTTGACCGAGTCGGCGGCGTAGCCGTAGTTTTGCAGAACCCAGAGACTATCGCGGTCATTATATGCGGCAAAGTTGGTGTCCTTTGTGTTGATTGCGGAGCCCGGGCCGCCGTACAGATTGACGATGATGAAGTACTCGATGCCATTGCTGGTCTGGAGGTAATCGTAGAGCGCGTTGAGGGTGGCGGATTTGAGGCCGTCGGACTCTGGGACGGTGACGGATTTGGCGAAGAAGGTGTCGTGCTCGTTGTAGCCGGTGAGGGGCACCTTGATGGTTGATTTGCCAGAGACTTTGATGAGGTAGTCGATCCAAGTCATGGACTGGACTGTGGGGGTAGACGAGGGCAGGGTGCGGAGGAGCTCGGGCTTGACTTTTGAATTGAAGTCTGCGACGGAGCCGAAGTAGGCGCCACTGAGGCTGTAGGTGCCGTAGTTGTCGAGGTAGATGCCAAAGGAGACCTTGTTATCGACGACGGACGAGTTCTTGGCGACGTCTTGGAGGTGCAGGAAGGTGTTTGTGAACTTGGCCTTGGTGTCCCACACACCGGCGAAGTCGAATTGGAAGTAGGTGATGCTGGATGGCGCAGGACGGGTTTGGAGGTAGAATGTGGTGACAATGCCGAATGAGTCAGCGGCTCCTCTGACGGCCCAGTAGAGATCGGCGTTGGAGGACGAGGTGGCCTTGACAAGCTTGCCGTCCGCGGTGACAACGTCAACAGCGACGATCTGATCCATGGCTAAACCATAGTTCCGAGAAGTGTCGCCATATCCGCCGTGCGTAAAGTGACCACCAATACCAACACCAGGGCAAGTACCATGAGACAAGGCTGCCTTGCCCTGGTTCCAGATACCATCTGCAAGGTTGCCTAGACGAACTCCTCCGCCAACTGTTACAATGCCGGAGGTTTTGTCCAGTTGGATCGTTTGTAGACTTTGAAGGTTGATGCTCATGGCTCCGTCCTTACCACCCAGGCCGATACTTGCGTAGGAGTGACCGCCAGACTTGGCCTGCACTTTGAGACCAGTTTGGGAAGCGCAGACAACAGCATCCTGCACATGCTGGTTGGTAGTGGGAAGGACAACGACGGCGGGCTTGATTGGAACGCGTAGATTGTAAGGTTCAATGAGCTTGCTCCAGTCGGCATCAGATGTCATCTTATAAGGAACATTCTTGCCGTTGAGACATTGCAGAGCAGATTGAGAAGCTGATGCAGATGGAGTGGAAGAAGAGACGCGTGTAGAGCTTGATGCCTTGACACTGCTGGATGGCTTTGCACTACTGGATGGCTTCACACTGCTGGAAGCACCATTGTTGCTTCCACAGTTTCCTGCGCTTGGTTGGCAGCCGGTGCCACAGTACGCTGAAGTTGAGCCACACTTAACAACAATTAGTAAAGAACATATAGATAGAAGACTATACATACCCATCCACTACTTGAACAGCAATTGCCGAAGCTTGATCCCAAGCACGTGAATCCAGTTGAGCCACCGCATGTAGCATCGGTAGACACCTTCTTCGTTGGCGTCGCAGCTACTGAAGCACGAGTCGAAGTCTGTACAACCAAAGTAGAGCTAGGCTTTGGTGAAGAGACTGGGTTGCTGCCGCTGCACGTGCCAAAGGCACTCTGACATCCAGTTCCGCAGTGCGCTGTGGAGCTACCGCACTTTGACAATCAGCAGTATTCTAGAAAATCCATATATTTGACGTACCCATCCATACTGACTGCAGCAGTTACCGAATTGGCTACCTATGCATGTAATTTTATTTGCGCCGCCACAGTTTCCGTCTACTGAAACTTGCTGGGCAAGTGCGATGCCTATGGAGAGAAGGCCCGCTGTGAGAGTAAGGTACTTCATATTGATTACGTGGAAGTCCAAACAACGTGTTGGGGGATTATAGGTTCCAACACGTAGTGATTAAGTGATACGGGTAGAAAAACGACTGGAAGCCAGGTAATCCAGGTGAGGAGTCAGCTCAGCAAAAGGGAATGAAACGACGTGCGAACAACGCCTAAAGTCCAAAGAGAACAATGATCTCATGAAAAACCTAGAACAGGGAGACTGACGCCTTTTACTTAAGCTCAGCTAGAGCATCTTAGTATCCGCTACGTTCCTGGATCGCATCAGCCGCAACGCCCCGACTTGTCACTAAAACACGGCCTAAGTAACATTATTCGACGAAATTTCGGCGCCACAGCCTGCACGCTCTCATTGTCTCCACATATTTCCGACTCCATGGTGCCTGTGTCGATCCATAGCGTGCGCCTCAATTAAACAGTGATACGAGCTGATGGCGCATTTTGAGGTCAGCGTATGGGGTTGGCGTTCCCGTGCGACAGTGGGCGAAGTCAACTTGCGTGCGACACATGGCAGTGAAACCGGTTTCAATAAAAAAAAGAGGTTGCAGTAATTAGCTTTGCGGCGGTTGTTAGGACGTGGCGCGACGGCGTCGTGTGGAGAGCGACGTCTGTTCGCGTGCGTGCTCCTTCATGGCCGAGAGGCGCATTGTTAGTTTATCTTCAAGCTGAATCCATTTACACACCCGGTTTTGGGGCAGTTTCTCGGCGAGCGCCGCCATCTCACTTCGATAGATTGAAATGCATGGCTTTATTACCCTCGTCATCCTTACGGTAAGGCATGAGACTGCGGTTTTCCCTCAGTCAAACTGGTCGGGAGTTGCTGATGTTTGGGCCGCTAAGGGCATCAAGCGAGATGTCACCCCTGCCCTGCATCCTGGAACCGTCGGTTGCTATTTTGGGACGGCAGACTCAGGGAAAGGGGAAGACGATGTCTGAAAAGTGCTAGCCAATCTGGGAGAACGATAGTTTGCGGCATGGTGGAAGTTGCAACGGGCTGTGTCGATATAAGCTTTGGTGCGAAACCTCGTGCCGTTTTCGTCGGCAGCTTGTATGCACTGTTTTGGAGGGCAGAAGAAGGTTATCAGCCTTATGGGGCTTCCTTGACAAAAGAGACCCACTTGTCATCCACAGCTCGCCCTCAATACGAGCCAATACATCAGCACGAGAATTGATCCCAATGCTTGCAGCATTGCTCACAATACGGTGGCGGACGTATAAGCCTCTATGAAATACTCAGTCTTTGGATGGACCGGAGTGCATATGCTAGGAGCACTGCTCTCATCAGCTGGCACGTGCTTGTGGCCAGAGCAAACCTTCTAGCAACCGCATCATGTAACTTGCAATCACCAATCACAGACAAGCTTTAGGACTCACCATTCCAACAGCGCAGCACATTCAGCGCAACACTCTTATTACCAATAACCCGTCCCTTAACCTCTATCAAGAAATATCATTTCCGTCCCATCTCATCCAATCGATTCCCTACCCGTCTATCCGCCCCCACAACATACTCATACAAACTACCCAAATCCCAACCACCAATCACCATCCAAATCACCTACTATACCCCACTCAAATATCATCTAAGTCCTCTTCCTCCTCGACGCTCTTTTTCTTGCCGTCGCCGTTGAGTCGGTCCATCCTGACACCCTCAGTCCTGTTCGAGTTGCTGCTCATAGCCATAGCCTGCCGGCCTGACTCGCTAGACTCAAGGAAGTCGCGTAATCGCTCTTTGCCGACTTCGAGCGCCTGTGTTGATGCAGCGTTGGCCATACGGGCGAGGGGCCCCCAGAGGTTGAGCGTGTAGGTGACGTAAGCACCTACGCCACAGAGGATGAGGAAAATAAAGTAGACTGGGTTCCGAAGAACTTTGGCATGTTAGTATGGGTGTGTGTAGTGGTGCGGAAAGGACTTACCGGCTACTATTTCGTTCCAGCCAAGTGCGAGGAGGAGGCCGTAGAAATACAGAGGCACTTGTGTGATGCCACCAATTGCACTACGCTTGGCTTCGACGTAGACGCCATCTGCTGTCTTCTTGAATCGTATAAGGAGGTCGGCTTGTTTGGCGTCGGAGAGAATGGTCATTTCTTCTTCTAAGCTCTTGCCTTCGTCATCGTCTACACCGCCGATGGGCGCCAGGTCCTCCTCGTCCGCTGACGATACAGATGCCGGCGCAGCGCCAATCCATGCATCAAGAGGCGGCGGCGCAGATGTCTTTGACAGTTTGAAGCGTGCTAGTAACGGAATCACCGTGATCGTCGATTCGCGAGCTTTTGTATAGATGCCCTCAATATCGTCCGTGGGCCGCCATATCCTTGGAACTCCCTGCTCGTCGTAGCGGAACTTGTCCTCAAAGTTCTCTCTAAGCTTGAGTAAAATGTTGCCCTCCATTACCTCCTCATCAATCTTTGCGCGAAGCACACCCCATGACTTACGCCGCAGCCTCCAAAGACCGACCTCTACTTCTTCGGGACTAGCATCGAAGCTTTGTGCGCGGTCGGTGAAGCGCTTCTCGGCGCTCGAGACAGTTTCTGTGAAGATCGCCCAGACACGATCCCACAGATCTTTCTCACTTGGTGGGCGCTCGCCATGTTCTGGTGCGCCAGAACCTCCGCGCCCAGTACCGAGCTTGTTGAATTCAAGACCGATAGACTCGTCTAGGCGTGATCGCACCCAGCGCTCAATCCTTGTAGCCAGTCGTCGCATCTCATCCTTACGAAGTCGGCCTGAGACGTCATCTAGCTCCTTGCGATATACCTTCAGTTCGTGCTCAAAGCTACTCCAAGGTGCGCCTTCAATCAAAATACTCTTGGCATCTTCTGTGAACTTCAAAAGGGCCTTCTCCTTCTCTGAGTCAACGATCTGGGCAAAGTCATATGAAGCTCCCTTCTTCTGCCCACTCTTCACTGCAGCGCTCACCGCATTGCTGAAGCTCTCAACACCAGATTTGTGTGCGGCGTGGAGTTGTTTCTGCGAAAGTGCCTTGAGGCGCGTATCAACCTTGCCCTCGAGCTCCGCCAGCTTCCTCTTGTAGACGCCCTTGTGGTAGCGGCTAGCATTAGTCTCAAAATCTTTAAAGATCGTTGCCCGCGCAGTATTCATAGATAGACCAAGATCCGCAATGATGGAGGGTTGGCCCATCCGGACATCCTCTGCCTGTCTATCTTCTAGTGGCGTGATCACCTCGTCAAACGCCACCAGAACCTCGCGCGAGATCTCGTCGCATCTGAACTGGGCCAGAAGTTCTTGTTGCGTAGGCAGATCCAAATCCTTGTTGTGAACAATCTGATCCCAGATGCCTTCAGCGTAGACCGGGAAACCATCCGCCGGTATCCGCCGGTGGTATTGGGGCTGGAAAACAGGTCGGTTTGCGTCATCGAGAAGGTGACTTGTTTTGGGGTCGCTATATCCTTCCTTGAAGCGCTGACTTAATTTTACAACTGCTTCCTCAAACTTCTCCGGTTGTAGGATTTTGTGCGGTAGTGCGACGAATGCGAAGTCGAAGTAGTCCTCTATCCGCGAATTATCGAGTCCGTTGGGTTTAGAAATGGTTGACCATAGCTTGGAGAGATCTTGTAGAAGGGTATTCTGGAGGTTCTTGAGAGGCGTTGTTCCGAGATGGTCGCGGATGACGAAGAACAAAAGGGACTTGGGCATCGTTCTGCATGGCGGTCAGCATTGCATTTGACCAATTATGGCTCATACACGCACTTGCTATCCTTGATGAAGAGCTGTAGGTTTACCTCAAACACCGTCTTCAACAGACCCATGTTTGCGCCCTGGTATAAGCCAACTTGGTGTTCCCAGATGTTGACGATGAGGACCTCGCTCGTTGCCAGAGCAAACAGTGCACTTTTGCGCTCGAAATCCTGGTCCTCCCCTCTTTCTCGGCCATCTGTGCCCTCGACATCCATGACCAAAATGTTCTCGGCCATGCCGGAGCCGCCCTCTGGACGCTTATTTTTGCTCATCCAGATACCCTTGGTGGTCTGACGCCGCTCCTGCTCTGCCATGACGCCGAATTGTGTGCCGAAGAGGTAATTGAGCAAGGTGGACTTGCCCGTGGACTGCGAACCGAAGACGGATATGAGATGGTAGTTGAAGCCGGCCGGTATAACTTTCTCGACGCCGAGGTAGGTATTGAGGTTGGGGCTGCATTGCGTTGTAAGTTAGCATCGCAGCGCCCCAAGAAGAGGTTGGAAGTATTTTGTCCCTACTTGAATATCTTGTCCTCATCGACGACCTGAATGCCATGCTCGTAGGCCTCCTTGGAGGCATCTTGGCCTACCCCGGCGAAATGCGAGTTCATCATGGTGGAAGGGGCGGTAGGATGTCTGACGTTGCCAGGACGGCCCTGGCCATTGACCGACAAGAGATCGGAGGCCATACTTGTATAAGTGCGGCCAAACGCGTGCTGCACGTGGGCCGGGAAGAATAAGGTGAATTGTTAGGGGCAAAGGTGGCCGTTGATGTCACCGACCAGCCGTTGAGCAAGGCTCGATCTCATTCGCTGCTGCTCTGCTCGCTTAGGCGAACCTGGTGGTCGAAGCTGCACACATGATGGGCTAGAGCTGTCATGAACACGACAAGTTTCCCGGATTCAAATAGGCACCTAAAACTTGATACCACATGCTTCTATCTCGTGGCAGTCGAGGACACGGGCTAGCTGGCCAAGTCCAGTGTCGTGGTTCATGTCTTGGCATTCATCACCTATCAGCAGTCTACCCGTCAGAACTCTCTGTAACCTTTTCCACCACTCACCATGTCTCTGCTAATTTTGCTGATCACTTCGCTATTCTTAACCCATGCTTTGCTTGCGTCGAGAAACGCGCCTGTTCCGAATTTATTCTTACACCACCGCAACACCAACTCCAGCTCGTTCTGAGTCCTTTTCCCAATTCTCTCTTTGGTTTAGCTTCTTTCTCCTGAGCCCTTGCACTTGGTCGATGAGCTCATTTGGATCTGAGCTGCCATAGACAAAAGAAACTAGCGTGTCATCGACACAGTGCTCATTCTGCGTCTTAGAGAAATCTTCTCTATTCAGCTCGAGGCCTTCAGATCTCCTCTTTGGCTGGTAGCCTTCACATGCATCCTTGACATCTCCTGTCTAGGCTCTTGCATTGCTAAAATCACCCTCCGCACGATGCAAGATACTGTGGAGCAGCATGCCTTCAACCGCTGGTGGTGCTTGCATATGTCAAACTAGGAAATGAGCAGATACCAGATCGGCATTCGCAAGATGTAGAACAGCCTCTATTGTTGGATGTAGCTGTAAGCTGGATATTACTGCCGTCAAGTCTGGGAATGTCGAGTGATGTGGTGGGTGAGTGAGACGCAATGCAGGCAACAGTTTTTGTGTCAAAGAGTCTAGGGAGTAATTATTAGACATAGCGTAGATCCTTCGGCGGCATTACGCAGGTTTGACAGGGCTAGTGAACTCTGGAAGTGTATGACCTGGGCTGCTGGTCCTTTGTGCGGGCACAAACAAGGGGATAGAATAGATACGTCATGATAAACTCATTACAATCTAAAACGCTTTTTACAAAATATGAAAAAAAAGCTTTCCATTGCATGACCCTTCCTACACTTCTACATCATATCATAGAAACGGATACCCATATCATCTGCAAAGATATGACAATAGAAGCAAGATCCAATCATGAACTTTTGAGATCATTGATTCAACAAGAAAAACGCTTCTCCAAGCACCAACGTCTACAATGCATGTGCCGACTTTCGGTCCAGCCAATGAAGAATACTAATACAGACTTGCGTATGTTAATAATAACTAGCATCACAAGCCACCGCTAAACGCTGGAATGTGTTGTGATAGGAATAGACTCGATCAATAACGGTTCGTAGGATGGTGAATGAGGACTTTCAGGCGGTCGGGGGCCCGTCGAGTTATTGAGATGAGCACGAACATTGGTCCTCTACTTTGTTGCCGGCTGCTCGGCCTTGGGCTCGTTTTGTTGGGCCCTCTTCTTTGCGGCCTCGCGTTCATTGATTCGCGCTTCTTCAGCTTCGATCATTTCTGTATGCAAGTCAGCACTCTATATTCAAAGCACGAGACGCCTCACGCATCCTCGCGAGTAAGCACCGCGCATGGGTGCCCCCACCAGGAGCAATCGAAGATCGATTGACGTACCTCTCCACTGATCCTCGCCGGGATAGCTCTCGTGATGTACCCTCTTTTCAATAGTATGTTTGTGCTCAGGGTCATTGGGATCCAAGACTCTGATGGTTTCCCACCTTCCCTTTCCTTTCGCGACATCATTGCCCTCGATTGCAAAACTCGCCAACAGTGCTGCTAGAGTGCCACCCTGTGCGTACATACGAGCCTGAACTAGCTTTTGCGATGCGCTCAGGTATCGATTCCGGCTCACTATGCTCCACGACCCCGCCATGGAGACAACCCAGAGGCCGAAGAGCAGTGGGTATCGGTTCGACGCGGCCCATTCTTTGGCACGTTGGACGCCGGTCTTGTTGGCTTCGAGGAGGGCTTCGCGTTCGCGTTCACGCTCGACTTGGCGCTTCTTCTCGGGTGTGTGTTCAATGTCGTATGCTGCTGAGGCGCGGTCGGCGGCGATGACGGCTGTACGAAGGATTAGTCATCTTTCACGTATTCGCAAGTGTCGAATCTGACATACCGACAAATGTGCCGGTCGAGGCTATGAGGAATGCTCGGAATGGCAGCGTGAGGGCCCTGAAGGAGGTGTATCTGCGGCTTGCGCCGATAACAGCAGCTGCACCAACTGCGGTTCCGATAACACCACCAATTGTTCCGCCTTTTACGGTGGCACTATTGCGATATGAGTTACTTGGCCTTTGAATCCTCAACGTGCAATACTCACTTGTAATGGCGCTCCTCTTCGTCCTTGGTGAGAACCTTCATCTTGGCAAAGTCGAATAGGTGGGGTTGGTAGTGTGGGTAACCGCAAAAAGGCTCCTCAGGAATGGAGGGGCCGGTAGATTGTAGATGGGAGAGATGCTGTGTGATTTCAAGACTCCACTGCGGCGCACGCAAGCATTATAAAAGATAGTGCTCACCGAGTCAAAGCTACCATGGTGACGTCGCCGAGATTCCGACGCCGCTAATAATGCGCAGTTGATGAGGTAAAGCTCTGTCGGCAAGACCCCGTCTAGCCCTCTAGCCCGAAATCCTTACAACACACAGCCTGAGATCAGGTCATCAGAGCATGATGTGGGCGCCCATTCTTCAGCTGGATAGACATTTTCCCACTTTGGGGTTTTTTCTAGAGTATGAAGTTTGGAATACGAACAACCTCTCAATAACTGACAAGATGCCTTATTTCGATCTATATGCCTCATACTCCTCACACTCCCAAAACGAGGAACTACTGGTGTCAAACGCATCTCAAAGCCTGTAATTCTGAATAAACATCTCCCAGGAGATGCGATGCACGCAAGGTTAAATTCGTAGTAAGCCACGTTGTAAGCAACGACTCCGACTTTTTCCTTTCTCGGCAACAGATCGCATGTCGCATATTTTTCGGGGTTGCCCGCTGAAGCCGAGCGGCATCTGTTTGAATGCCGCTTGCCGCTCAATGCCGTTGTGACAGTCAAAATCGTGGCTCACCTTTGTGAAAAGGTTTTCGGTAGTGTGTTGCGATATCTCAATTCCCGTTGAGACTTCACCTATCCCCTATATTTTTCGGTGTCTATCGCTCTTCTATCAAGAGCGTTCTAAAATCCTCCGAATCCTTGCCGAAATCCGCACATTTTCCAGACATCTCCGAGAATTGCCCTTCGCTACCAAGCCCGGTTGCGATGACCAATTTGGAGCAAACATGTCCCAGCCAGTATTTGGCAAAGAGTCTTGTTCATAAAGTAGAAGTGAGAACTGTCTTTTCACATAGTAGTCACCATGAACACCGTTTACCAGCACAGAGCAATAAGTGAACGTCCAGGTTGTATTGTTTGGTGAAGAAAAATATCTACGTTCCTGGGAAACCGATTATGGTAACCATGCCCCCATTTGATTACCTGCTTTGATAAAAGATAGGCATATAAGGGAATGCCGGTGTCTCATCAACCATTACATATTGTCCAGCTTCATATTATACTGAACCTGCCAACAGACCACGGGTTGATGGTGATATTCTGGTAAACAAAGAGACATATTAAAAGGTATTAGTGTGTCCAGGCAGTGATGTTTCCCAACCGACAGTAAGAGATGGCGTACTTTTGTCTTATCCCAATGGGTTCGACAATCTTTTCCACATGGACTGTATTTCGGGCATATCGTGATTACTTCTTCGAGATCAGCGCTAGGTAGCTGACAATACCCAATGTTGACTATGTTAAAGACGAGTGGACGCGACCAAGGTGGTATTAACGGAAGGTGCCAAACCCACTATTGGTGCGAGGCATGGGGTTATTGTAGCGATGAACCATGCCAGAGGGAGGACCAGGGCGGGTAGTAAGAGCAGGGTTACAGCAAAGCATCGCAACACGGGAACCATACTTGGAGCCACGAAGGGAGACCATATGCTTGCGGATATGGCTGCCAACAATATCACGATGCTGAGCGCCGCTGTGCGTCAAGATATATTGAACGAGATAGTTTCCGAACTGATCGCCAGCGACTACAGGAGTTAGCTTAAGTTTCTAGCGAGAATTCATACTCAATGCTTACTGTCAATAAGAGGCATGCGTGGACGGTCTTGGCGGCCTTCACAGACACGCTCCAGGTAACGGTCTAGGAACTCGCTACCACCAATCTTTAAGCACTTCTCAATTACCTTAGAGGCGTATTGGTCCATGCTGTACTCAGTAGCGAAGCGAAGGATATGATCGACGGCACGGCTTCGATCAGCAAGTGCTCCATGCTCACAGATATGCTGGATACACCAATTGCCAAACTGACCATGTGCGATGACATCGATGCTAGCAAGGACCTCGTTGATGCAGGGACGCTGTCGATGCATTAGCAGGGATCAACAAACGGGAAGCCGCAACTACGCACCTTGTCCTCTTCAAGACAGTTTTCAAAGATATTCTGCACAACTAAACTGCCCGTCTCGCCAAGTGCGACCTCGTGCCACATGCCGCGAAGAGCTTCGTTCACATAACGCATGATCTGCGGTGGGGAGTCGCTCCAGCGAAGCTCGAATAGCTTCTGCCAGACATGGCAAGCATAGCGATGAATTACAGTTTCTGGAATGCGGCGTAGCAGCTCATGGACCATAGTGGCTTTATACTCTTCTGGTACGCAATCAAATGCCTTTTGGATAACGTGACAGCCAAAGGCATCCATGCTCAGAGCTAGTGTGTTTCCTCGAATAGCCTGAGCGATGGAGATGATTTGCTCAGCTGTACCATGCTCAAAGCAACGCTGCACAAGGAAGTTACCAAAGCGGTTAACCATCAATGGATAGGCCTGTGAGATAATCGCTTCGACGATCTCAAACTTCTGCTCAGGTGTGCCGACTTTGAGCTTTTGTTGCAAGAATATAGAAGCCTGTTGGTCATTGTTGCAAATGATTTTATCAACAATGTACTTCCAATTGCAGCTCATGTTGCGGTCAAGCAGCCGACGGTAGTTCAACGGCTCGACGGGAGGGACGTATTGTGGGGCACCCACCTCACTAGGAGTCTGTGAACTGGTAAGCCAACCGTACATGCAATCGCTGATCGAATGGCAGACCTGAGAGTTCCAAGGCGAAGGACCCAAGCAGTTAGCGGCATTGAATTCGTTGGCATCAGGCGAAAGTCTGCTACCAATAACTCCAACGGGGGCGGCATAGCTGGAAGTATGCATCGGTGGCATCGAATACTGATTGACCAAAGGGTCGAAGGCGGAACCTGGTCGGCTAGGTGGGTTGCTCATGTTGTTACCCAGCCCGCTGAAGCTGTTGTTCAATCCACCCATGACAGCATTGGACATGTCATTGCCACCACCACGGAAACTCGGGTTAAGAGGAAAGTGGGTAGGTTCGTTCAAGTACTCGTTTCGTCTGTATCCTGGTTGATTAGAAGATGGACGAGGATGAGCTTGGTACGAAGGAGGGCCGTAACTGTTGCTGCTGTTGTACGTTGGACGAACTGTCTCATTAGCCCAACCAAGGGTATTCCGAGTCGTTGCATTGAACTTGCTTTGCAGCTGTGCGAGTGTTTGCTCCGTGATATCACCAGTGTAAGTGTAGTCAGCCTCGGATGACTGACCAAGGTGTTCCATAGTTGATTTAGTGATCTGATGGCCATGCATTTCCTGGGTCATGCGATTAACCTCATGGCGTGCCTCCTCAAGCTCGACCCTTAGTTTCTGAAGCTCAAATGCGTCTACGAGCAACATGGAATTCTCCATTGATGAAGGGGGGGTGGGCGCAAACTCATCAGTGGCAGGTGTGATGGGAACAGAGCCGTTGGATGAGTTGTACTGCGTAGGTGGCGAAGAGCGACCGTTGAGACGCTGCAACAACGAGTCCATGACAGACATTTCGTCGGTCCTATCCAACTTGGGCTTTCGGCTTGGTTAGCAATCCTATCACAAGTGGGGTAGGAAGTGGAGGCTGGGTAGGAAACCAGAAGTGGCATTGAGGGTGACAAGTCAAGGATATATGTGTACAGTAGTTACTGACCTTGTAGTCGTCAAATCCCTTCTGCTGGGGCGGCAAAGGTTGCTGGTTGCCCAGAGTCGAAGTACCAAGGGGACGCTTCGTACCCTGTGGTTTCGCGGTCAACGATGGGCCAAATGGACGATAGGAGGCATAAAGATTATGGTTCTGATTGAAGCCGCCTACCGCCTGACTGAGCAGTTCTGAAGAAGTGTCGATCTTGAGGTCTCCGGCAGCCGTAGGGAACCTTGCAGGACCCTTGCGGGGTGTAGGAGAGCCGTCGGATGTTATATTGAAGCTCATTGTCGTGGGACACTAACTTTGGGCGTGTGGGTAGATGAGAGAGATCCGAGAGATGTGTCTATTCGTACGTGACTGGGCAAATGCGTAGATAATATGCAAGACACGGTGGCGTGAGGCTTGTTTGGCGGCGTATATGGCCAAAGTAAATGCAGGAAGAAAGAAGTAACAGCTCAGATAGAGCTTAAATTGACAGAACCCCACACGCAATCATGGAGGCAGAAAGAACGAAGAGAAAGAGGTCGCAGTGGCGAACCAGTTGTGAGGCGAGAAGGAGAGGCAACGGTGGAGAGCAAAGAGAAGGGAGTGAGGGAGGGTGGTGATGGGTGGGGAGCTAATAAATTGGCAAGAGGCAGACGTGACGAGAAGAGCAGGCGCGCCAAAACGCGTGCCTGCCAAATCGACTTCACTACGAAAAGACCAAGTGAACCCAAAAAAACACCCGCTATAGTTCCTGCAATGACCGAGATTCTCCCGGAAAAGAGCCTCCAGTTGTCACAACACTGGATGCACTAACATCCCATTTCCAGTTGAAGAAGCCCATAGCCAGAACTCCCTCGATGCCTTGCCACTTCGCACTTTCGCCGAAGACGACAAAGTCAGGCTGGCCTACGCCTGTCAACAATGGCACGATTCTTGCTGCCTGCCTCAGACCCTCTTCATCTGCGCCCCAAATGAGTAGTTCAAGCTTTTCGCCACCAGCAGGGCGCAAAAATGCCGCCCCTCGAGCCGCGCTTCCATACTCCTGTTCCTGGCCATACTGATCAAGGACCGAGCATCCTGCCTTACCTACATGGATCGGGAAGTCATCAGATAGGTAGCCGGGAATGTTGTTAGCGATCGCAACTGTGATAACGTTCCCAGTAGAGTTCAGCGCCTTTGGATTGGAAAAAGAGGAGTGGATTGAGGCATCGGCTTGGAAGTACTGGTAGAAATTGCGGGAGACTTGCAGCGCAATAAGCGATGTGTCAACGAGGCCTGGATGTTGAATGACGAACGATCCTTGGGTACGGAGGATGGCCGCCATAGCACCCAGCTGCCGCCCAGATCTCCGGTACGATGTAACTTCTTCGGCAGCAGTCTTTACGAAGGGCTTATCAATGCCCAGCTTGTAGAGCTGGATCGGAACAGCGGTGGCTGTGCTAGACGCTCCCAATGAAATCTGGGTTCCGTCGATTCTAATTGCCTCGCTCCATAGTCCGGGATCAAACTCGATGCTCATTATGTTGGTTGTCCTGATAAAGTGCCCCTTCACCTCAACCCTACCATACTGTCCTGGGTCATGCAACTGCAAAACCTTGATCCCACCTTTACTACCCATATCTCCTGGATCACCGATAGTTATGCTGAAATTCTCAAGCTTGCGTGGCAGTATGTCTTTGTTTTTCGCCTGTGAGTAGTAGAAATCTACTAGCTCTGGTGTGGTCATTACAGTGCTTTACGGAGATCTAAAGTCAGTGTATGTTTCGTAAGTAGTTAGAGACAGGCAAGGACTTACTCCCACCAATGGTTTTGGCCTGCCGGCTCATTATAACTGGAGTTTGCGCCTGCTTGGTATAGCTGCTGAGCAAGAAAACGAGAGTGGTATGCTGGAACATTGTCGTCTATTTCGCCATGTTGTTGCCGAATGGGAACTCCTTGGGCATTCCCTATAAGCATTTCGTGGCGGTAGCTATTGAGAGACGCGCCAACTATCGCCATGCGCCTTGGATCTGAAGGTTGCCATAATTCGTAAGGGACGTACTTCTGTATGCTGGCATACCCTGACACAGGCGCGGCAGCGACAATTTTGTCTGGGCGGTGAGTTAGAGCATACCATGTACCTTGTCCTCCATTTGAATGCCCTGATACGATCCAACGATTCGTATCTACTCCTGGTCCTTTCCAGCCAATATGTTCGATCCAAGCAGGAATAGCTGCTATAGCGGCTTCAACATCAGCAAAACCCCAATTGTGCCAATCATCTCCAGACCAGGGAGTAACCCCGGTGGGAAACAAGACCCAGGAACGTAGGTCAGATACAAGGTCTAATGCGCTTGTCACCATGGGGTTGTCTGCCTCTAGACCAGCGCCATGTAATCCCAACAGTACTGGTAGCGTCGTCTGGTCTGCGCGACATGTTGCATTCCTCGCAGGTGGTCGGAGCATAGCGTACGATACCATGCCTCCGGGGTGGAGGTAAGTGATCTTGTGAGGTTTATAGAGTGAGACATGGTTAAGGTTCTGGGACACTTGCAGTGTAGACTCCTTTGCACTATTTTCGATTCTGTACGTGACGTTGTACACTATGCTCGAGACGTTATGATTTGGAAGTGAGATGTTGAAAGCAACAGGCCTCGTCTGGCCCGGAGAAATGACGACACCTATTCCATTATCTTTGAATGGCAAGTCACTGGTCTTATTATCTGTCAGTGCTTCAATATTCTTTCCAACGAACACCCGACGATTCGCATTGAGTCCTGAGAAAGAGAGAGGCTGGCTCACATGCAAAGCATGAATTCCAATGATCTCGATGTTACCTGTTCCACTATTCCTCAAGTTCAATGATGCAACAGAACTTGCGAGCTTGCCATTAACAACATCGGACATAAGGATTCCTGGTTTTGCTAGATCAAGCGCCCCAGACACTTGCTGGATGTCTACCACGACGTCAATTGTAGGCTCTAGGATGCCACCAAAAGCTCGCACATCTCGTACAAATCGGAGATCGATCATGTGAGAACCAGGCTTCAGATGGAGAACGGGGGGTGCCTTGCGATATGTATAATAATCGCCTCCAAAATAGTGTTGGCCATCGACCCAATATTCTAAGACCGCATCAGTGTGGAAGATGACGTGTTGGATTTCATTGCCACCAATGATCAGCTCGCCACGGGCCCATGCTTGGTATTGCACAGCAGCCCATCCGTAGATACTTTTTAAAAATTTCCAGTCAACAGTGGCATAACCCACACTCAAAGAAGCGTTGGCAGAAGTGGAGGTACTGGAAATCTTTTGAGCTTCAGTAATGGTCCATGTGGCGGTCCCATTAGCAGGCAATGAACTCCTAAAGGTTGCTTTTGGATCATATGAGAGGTTCCTAAAGCCGCCCGTATATTCCAATGGATCTGCTCCCCATGTAGCTTCTGTATGTATTATCAGCCACACGTTATATCTATGGCCAACAAGAATCCAAATGAGGCAGCTGCATGATAAGCCGTAAGCCGCATACTATTGACCTCCTTCCCTGTCTTCCATCACTTGTGGTTGACATATTCGTAGTCCTCACCGAGCAGTGATGAAAATTCTACATACCTCTCGTCCCAATTTGAAAGGGCCCAAGAACTTGCCAGGTGCTATGGAAAGAGAAGAGGCTCGAGTTACGCGGCCGATCCACTAGTGGGGCCATGAGGGGCTTATACTGTGCAAGGCAAGGTGGTAGCAGGGTCAGGCAGGAACACAAGAGTAGTAACGAGGAGTCTCTGAGGACAAACATATTTTAGGCTTACTGGGGAATAAATACATGACTACTAGAATCGAAGCGACGTTGTATTTAACCTCACGTTACCAAGCATTGCCGTTTAGAGCAGGTATTACTACCTCCGATATAGAGCCTGCTTGGCAGTGAAGACGTCAAAGCGCGTCTGAAAGCGGCTCGGATCGGCGGCGAAGTTGTGGGTGCATCACTTCTACTCACCACCACGTCACGCTCTTGTAGCTCCTTGTCGTTGATTCAAAGTTTGCGCAACTAGGGATTCCTCTTGTCACACCCACTCGTTCGCAAGTCCCACCACTACCAGAACATTCTAGGAATAGGAGAAATTAGGCCCGAACTATTCTCACAGACACGTCCCTTTCCTCATGGCGTAACCAACGCATCTACAAAGCCTCACCAACAACCCCCTGGGCGCAGTCGCGATGGCATCGGCATCGGCGCGGGACTCGAGTCCGAATGCGACGTTTAAGTTTCCTCCCTTCCAGCCTGATCTCATGCCAATGCCAGAAGAGGAATACGGCCACAGCTCGTCGCGGACCACAAGCCCCTCTCTTACGCCCCAACCAAATGGCAGCACGATACCAACAGATCGATGGCAGCCACGCAAATTCAGTTATGCGAACAATACCGGCCAAAATACAGCCACTAGGCACAGCAGACAAAAGAGTCTGAGCGAGGCCATACGGACTATACGGACACGGAAAGGGAGTGTCAGCCAAAATGCGCATGAGATTGCTGATGCGCTCAAGGCGCCGCTATCTCTACGCCTCATTGTAGGTTGACTTGGTCATAACCAGTCTATGGAGTGCTAACGCGCGCAGCTGCTCTGTGGGGTCTGGTACATGACATCCATCTTCACCAACATGTCTTCCAAAGCTATTCTGACCGCACTGCCCCAGCCCGTCACTCTCACTACCGTGCAGTTCGCATTCGTGTCAGGATGGTGTCTGTTACTCGCCGCCGTGGCGAGGAAATTTCCCCGCTTGAAGCAAACCCTGCCCTTCCTGAAATACGGAATTCGCAGGCCGTCAAGAGACCTGATCATGACCACACTGCCCCTCGCATGTTTCCAGATAGGAGGACACATATTGAGCGCGGACGCGACATCAAGAATCCCCGTATCCTTGGTTCACACGATCAAAGGGTTATCTCCGCTCCTAACGGTAGGGGCCTATAGCATCTTTCTGGGAATTCAGTATTCTCTACCAACCTACCTTTCCTTGATTCCTTTGACCGTAGGCGTCGTACTGGCATGCTCGGCCGACTTCAACGCCAACTTCATTGGCCTTGTATCTGCCTTTGCTAGCGCAATTCTATTCGTAGTACAAAACATCGTATCTAAGCAGCTCTTCAACGACGCTGCAGCAGCCGAGAAGGATGGCCTTCCCCCTTCCCGTTTCACAAAACCAGACAAGTTGAACCTTCTCTGCTATTCTTCAGGCCTCGCCTTCCTCTTCACTCTACCACTCTGGCTCTGGTCGGAGGGCTTCACCCTTCTGGGTGACTTCCTCCACGACGCCTCAATCGAGCTTTCCGACCACCCCGGCGCATTTGACCACGGCCGCTTGCTCCTCGAATTTCTGTTCAACGGCACCTTCCACTTTGGCCAAAATATTGTCGCCTTCGTTTTGCTGTCCATGGTCTCCCCTGTCACGTACTCCGTCGCAAGTTTGATCAAGCGTGTCTTCGTCATTGTCTTCGCCGTCGTCTGGTTCGGTAAACCCATCACCAAAATCCAAGCTTTTGGCCTCATGCTTACATTCCTTGGCCTCTATCTATACGATCGCACTTCCGATGCCAAGAGAGTCGACAAGCGCGCAAAGGCCTTGCAGTCTAAGGGTCAAGGCACCCTTCTGCCGCTGGTGACAGATGTCAAGTCGCGCTCAGCGTATACCGCGAGTCCGTCTAGCATGTCTGCAGGCACGGGGGCGTATCCTATCGTTAGTATTGCGGAAGCCAGAGATGAGAAACGTGATGATGATGCTGGGTTTAGGAGACACGATGCTGGACACAGTTATCTACCGCCGGGGACTAAAGCGGAAGAAACATGGCGACCCCATGAGATGAACGGTAGAACCGAGATCGGCGTTTCATGAACGATTTGAATAGTTTCCATTCTTTTGGCCAATGGTGATCCCTTTTGTATACCTACAGTGTTATGTTGATATGATAGACGGATAGACGATGTATGAGGGCCTCGCGGGTGGGATTAGGCCTATGCATTACCAATTGTTGAATAACATGGTCAACAAGAGGCACTCGTGTGCATTCTATAACGCCCTCCATGTCCTATCCCGTGATGCTCGTAAAGCGTGTGCAAGGTACATTTATCATTGTATCAAATCGTATAAGTACACGATCACATTACCGCTACCAAAGTGACTGGAAAACGAACCCACGGAGCATGCAAAGAAAACAACCACAAGCTTGAAGCTGCCCCATTAGCTTAGCAAGCCCTAGCGCCTGTATACCTATGGAAGCAGAGACATAAAATAGACGGTGCAAAGGAGGGTAAAAGACCGAAGACGCCTTGATCATTCGCATGACTCGTATAGTAGATCGTTGAGCATAACATTATGCATGGCTGTGGCGCTCGATGTTGCGCCTGTTTGCCCTGCTGCGCCCGCTCTATTGTGCGCACATCTCTTCTATCTAGCAGCAACCGTTCTTCTTCTGGCCCTCGTCTGCAGATTTGCTAATCTCGAGGACCTTGCGTTCGCCGCCGAGTACGTTTTGGCTGCCCTCTCCTTGATCTAGAGCTTTGCTGGAGACAATACGATAGATTTCTGTACGGTGCGTTAGCATGTGTTTGTGATGAAACAAATAGAAATGAGCGCAAGTCCGTTCAGCTCAAAAATCTGTCATCTTAGATAGAGTATAAAAGCCCCCTACTTTGTATGAAGCAAGGCTGGCCCTGGTACGTACCCGTGAGGATGTTCTGGAAAGCGAGCTCAACGTTACTGGCATCCAAGGCGGACGTCTCGATAAAAGAAAGGTTATTCTCGCCTAGACAGAATGCACGTCAGCCGCTATGTCTTTAATTATACTCTATTTCCCTGCGCAACTTCGGGTGACATACTTGCGAACTGTTTAGCCTCCTCGGTTGGCACTGCCCGCAGATGCCTCAAATCGCTCTTGTTACCAACCAGCATGATAACGATGTTAGAGTCAGCATGGTCGCGTAGCTCCTTCAGCCATCTTGTAACATTCTCATATGTCTGGTGCTTGCTAATGTCGTAGACAAGCAGCGCTCCGACGGCGCCTCGGTAGTACGCGGAGGTGATTGCGCGGTATCGCTCTTGCCCAGCAGTATCCCAAATCTGAGCTTTGATTGTCTTAGCGTCGACTTGAATCGACCGGGTAGCAAACTCGACACCGATGGTCGACTTGGAGTCGAGGTTAAACTCATTGCGAGTGAATCGACTCAATAGGTTGGATTTACCGACGCCTGAGTCTCCGATAAGGACGACTGTGTAGGGTTAGCGGATGGCGAGACGTAGGCATGGCGGCAGTGCAAACCTTTGAAGAGAAACTACAAGCACTAAATCAGTAGGAGGTACAAGCACTCAGTTATTGCTGGGGCACTCACGTCATATTCGTCGTTCGCCATGGTTGCGGTAGGTGGGGCAGAAGGTACGCAGTGGAAAATAAAGCCCTTGTATTAGTAAGAGACCGGGTATTGAGTGTACCGAGTCGGAAACCCTCTTGCAGGCAGAGGTTCGCAATGTTCTCTTGCTGTCGTGCGGTGTGCGTGTGCTTTGGCTGCCTTCAGATCACTACGTCTCCCCCCGACAAAGCACATGTGTTTTGCCAAGACGCTAGCTCGCTAGTCACATTAGCGGAGGGTGACAGCGGATGCCCTTCACAAACATTAGCCCATATTCACGGAAATTGACCATCTCTTTGACAGCCGCCAACTCCGAATAAATATATCTAGCTACAGTAAATATCGATGACCATTTGGTCAAGCCGCAGAAACCAAATCGTAGAGAGCACGTTGCAAGGACGGATTCTGAATCTAGCCAATAAGAGGCGAGCTTTCAAGTGCCTCTGTAACAATCAAGAGGATGTCGGATCACAACAGCGAATATGACACAGATGAGATATCAGTCACCTCGACTGCGGTTAGCGCAAGCCAAGGGGAATATACCATCAAGGGGATCCTGTCTCAGGGATTGGGTTATGATGACCAGATGCTGTATCTTGTCGAATGGGAAGGTTATGCACTGCACGAGTAAGAAATTCATCAGAAATACGTCTGAATCAAATCTAATGTCATATTATAGGTGTAAGCAACCTTTTGAAAAGGATGGCGGTACTCTTTCAAGATGAGACTACGCTGACGATTATAGGCACTTGGGAACCGGATGATCAGTTAAAAAAGACAGCATTTCTAGCCCAATGGGAACACGAGAAAGAGTTGATGGGTAGTGATGCCTTCTCTCGTTCGTGTGAAGCCAAACATGACGCTTGGGAGGAGGCTTGCAGGGAGCACAAAAGACGCCAACGACTGAGAAAACAAAAACGCTCAAAGAAGCGTCACATACTAAGAGCACCCATCATTATTGATGATAGCGATGATGAAGCCCCTCTTCAATACCAGCTACCTGCCAATGAACAGGAGAAAAAGTCCCCGGTGCTAGCGACTCTCACTAGTGAGAAACTGGACCCCAGCTTGGACAGTCACCACCCCGAGCCTCTTAGCCCTTTTGCCGACCTAGAACAGTCCGAGAATAGTCTATTTGTCACACAACCATCACTGCCTCGCAAAGGGCCATTTGAACAATCATCTTCGGAAAGTGAAGAAGTATTGGGTTCCGATGACACTTCAAGGGACTCTTTGGTGGAAGAATTGGCAGAGAAAGCAAAACGCAAAGGTCGCAAAAGCAATGCTTCCACTAAGCCCACTATCGGCAATTCAATATTACAAAGTGTTCAAAAAGCAGCCGCGGCGCCTCCGGTGTCCCCAGCACAGCAGCAGCCCAACTCAGCAGAACGTCAAGTTCAAAAGCCAAAACTTGCAAGAGCGGTCACCGCTCCTACTGCTAAAACGATGTCAAAGACCACCACAATTAAGCAAATATCAAGACGCCCTAGCGATGCTGCTAGTCGAGTACCAGCGGCGGTGACGGCAAAACAAAGTGGCGTTACAGGGCATGCTGCTGCGGTAGTTACTACCACCGCTGCTACCAATCCGATATCATCAGAGACATCTAAGCCAGCCCCCCTTACCGCAATTAGAAAAAGTGGAACAGGATCTAATACTGCCATCAGGATGACAAATCAACCTAAGACAAGTCAAAGAAAAGAATGGCAGAGCGACAAACTCTTCGGTACAATGATGTATCGGAATAAAGCAGATGTGAGATCACGGAACGAAGGCACTCCCGATCCAAGTGTTCTCCAATTCGTTGGCGGCGCGCCCGCTGGAATATCTAAGCCAAGAGCCTCAGCTCCTGCTGATAATCCGTATGGGCGTAGGGAAGTGGGTAATCGCCGCATACAAGATATCGAAGCCGATGAGCCACCTCAACGAAATGCCGTTGAAGAGGCAAGACTCCTACAGGAAATACAAGCCAGTAAAGCTCCCCTTGTATGCCCTCATTGGAGGCTCAGCAGCAATTGCCCATACGGGCCGCAAAAATGCAACTTTAGGCATCAGAATAAGGATGAATATGGTCAGGATTTGCCAGTTGGGGATATGTCAGGGATTTTACCACCTAAGTACCGCAAGCCACCACTCACATGTTACTATTGGCTCATGACCCAAGCCGGGTGCAAGAAGCCGGAGGAAGTATGCTCCTTTGCTCACAGAAATACAGGATGGATTCCACAGCAGGGTTCGAGAGGAGGGGGCGGCGAGCCATTCCAGATTGATCCCAATATACTCCCAATTAAGGAGCAAATTCCACGCCATCCTATACCCAAAGAACCAAAGAACAGTATTGCGAAACCCCAGGAGATTACATGTTACTATTGGAACAGGGGTTACTGTCACAACTCGTCTGAAAAGTGCACCTTCAAACATTATGACACTGGTATAGTGGCGCCTGAGCCAGGATCTCACGAGATCTGCGGCTTCTGGAAAAAAGGTGCATGTCATTTTACAGCAGATCAATGCAGGTTTAAGCACATTGAGACAGAGAGCCGGGTAGACATCGACATGGAAAATTCTGAACTAGAGCGATCCAGAGCTTGGAGTCCGCCACCTAAGGTACCTCCACTGCCTATTGAGAGCCCCTTCATAGCCGCTCCTTGTACAACAATGAGCCAACGTATTGAGCACGTTCTCAAAATTGATTTCACTTCTCTGTTTGAATGGGGAGAAGATGAGAGAGGTCATATCATGCTCGACAGACGCGCACTTCTTGTGTACAACCCCAAGTATCATACAGAAGAGCTCGAGCTGCTAACTCGATGGCTGCTGATGCATCACGTCGAAGTGAGCAATGCCTGGTCAGAAGGCTGTTGGGACTATTTTCAGCGCCAGACTGCCAAAGGAGTATCAGGCATTATCATTGTAAGTTGGCACATGCTTCTTATTTCGCCCGAGATAGCTAATAAATACAGGTACACCCTGACTTTGACGAGTTCTCCGAGCTCCCTAGCTTCGGTCAGCTACTTCGAACGAAAGTCCGCGTATGGTCAATTGGCATGCAAAATGATTTCGGATATGCTTCAACATTATCTGACTCTCCGCTCAACATGCGCCACGCTTCTACTGAGCTCTTCCCCGTTGGTGGCTTTATTTATATTACTGATGATGTATTCGAGAAGGAACCGCAACTGGCATTGCGAATCATGAGGCTTTTTCTCGCAAAATTCGAAAAACTAAAGAAGTTTTCAAATAAAGAGAACCATATTGCAAACCTCCTGTGGCGTATTTGCGCGCGCCCAGAGTTAATGGAGCATCTCATTCAGCGATGCGAGGAACAAAAGGATGATCTCGAGGCTGGTGATGCCAACGTGATGGCCCGAGCCGAACTTTACAGCCTGCTCAGTGACGCCGACTACATTGAACAAGATTCGCCTGTGCAGCCCTTCAGTGCTGCACCAGATCAGTTCCCTATCATGTCCGAACGTCGCATCATCGCCGAAGAGCGGCCAATCGATTACTTCAATTCTCTTGCGCGCAGTAAAGAAGAAGCCAATTGGCAGATGATTCAATACTATGCAGCCTTGCAAATTGATATGCGCCACACCTATCGACATTTTTTCGTGGTGCACACAGAACCTTCTGCATGCAGATACTGGAAGCAGATCCAAAATATTGCAGACGTAATAGCGCCAGAGCAGTGTGTCCGCGAGTTCTTGAGGAGCGATAGTCAGGGAGGAAAGCAAATGTTCGATTTTTGTGAGCGGTACATGTCGGAATGAATATTTCCATCTACAGGAAGGAAATAATTACCAGAGTACTTGTTCAACTAAATGAGACTCCAACGTGCAAGTCCGACGGAAGAGGAAGTTTACCTGATGCATGATAACAAATTTAATCCTCTCGGCAGGCAAGGTGCTTTTGAAAGAGCACATTTTACATAAAAAAAAAAGTGTTATAGTTATCGAAAAGTACCAGGAACGTAAATGATAGCAACCAGATCCTCATGTTCTTACGCATCCACAATTTGACCGCAGAAGATACGAGGCTAACCCTATTTCCGACATTCTCCCGCCGGCACTCAATATGACGTACGAGGCCGGTTGGTGACATCCGGAATTGACAAAAGGTACCGAGTGGATACGATGCAGATAGCCACGGCATAGTCACTACCTATCTATTGACTATTGAGGTGGTAGAGCCGAGGTCTTATCTCACCAGATATAAGCATGCGGGAAGCTTCAAAATGGTCCTGCCTGCACATCACGTCGCATAGATGACAGGATTGCGGCAAAACTGCGCGCGACGCCTTTAGCTTGAAAGCTTGGATCTGGACTCTGGGTTCCCCGCAGCTTGGTTCACGAGGCGTTTCCACACGCGACTTTGGACTTAGCGTTCGCATCTTGTTCAAGTACAGACATCCTTGACGCTCCTCGTTGTCGTTGTCACACCTACATACTCGGATCCCTACCTTGCATCGTCGCGAGCGCACCCTGCGCTGTGTCGAGATCATATAGACACCGGGTCTTGCATAAAAGCAGTGTATTCGCCTAGAAAGAGCTGGACAAGATGATGAGAAGAAGGAGTAACTCCGTTACGGGGAGTGTAGAGCGGAGAGGCTCAACTGCAGACCCGAATGCGGATGCTGCACTCGCGAAGATGGGGTATCAGAGCGAATTGCCGCGAAACCTGAGCATGATGAGTGTGCTAGGTCTGTATGTACTTTCGACTCCAAATATTTCAGAGTACCACGATCGCTTATACATTTTTCAGGTCTTTTGCAATCATGGCTGTACCTTTCGGACTATCGACCACTATGTCCATCACCCTGACCGACGGCCAGAGCGTCACCATTCTCTGGGGCTGGATTTTTGTCTCGCTTGTCTCGCTCTCCATCGCAGCATCTCTGGCAGAAATTTGCGCCGTGTATCCAACCGCTGGAGGTGTCTATTACTGGTCCGCTATGCTATCTACACGTGAATGGGCACCCATAACCTCATGGATCACTGGTTGGCTTACTCTCGTTGGGAACTGGACTGTCACATTATCTATCAACTTCTCCGGCGGTCAACTCATCTTATCTGCCATAACGCTCTGGAACGAAGACTTTGTAGCAAATCAGTGGCAAACTGTCCTGATGTTTTGGGCAGTAATGTTGATCTGCATGAGCGTGAACATCTTTGGAGCAAAATATCTGGACTTGATCAACAAGATATGCATTTATTGGACCGGAGCCAGTGTGATCATTATTTTGATAGTGCTACTGAGCATGGCAGACACAAAGAGAGATGCGGCATTTGTATTTGCACACTACGATGCCAGCGCAAGTGGGTGGTATGTATCCAAGAATGTTAAATGGTAGATTTCAAGCTAACGTGTAGCAGGCCATCTGGTTGGGCTTTCTTCGTCGGCCTGCTCCAAGCAGCATATACACTCACTGGCTATGGCATGGTCGCATCAATGTGCGAAGAAGTCGCCTTCCCCGAGCGCGAAGTTCCGAAAGCTATCGTTCTGTCTGTCGCTGCAGCTGGTGTCACGGGCGTGATATATCTCATTCCAATTCTGTTCGTGCTCCCCGATGTAAAACTGCTGCTCACTGTTGCGAACGGGCAGCCTATTGGCCTCCTCTTCAAGACCGTCACTGGCTCCGCCGCAGGTGGCTTTGGCCTATTGTTCCTCATTCTCGGTATCATGTTCTTCGCGGGTACTGGTGCACTCACTGCAGCCTCGAGATGCACGTATGCTTTCGCTCGCGATGGAGCTATTCCTGGATCGCGGCTGTGGGCCAAGGTTGACAAGCGCTTTGACATTCCGCTCCTGGCTTTGCTTCTGTCTACAGTCATCGACATGCTTCTTGGTCTCATTTTCTTCGGCTCTTCGGCTGCTTTTACTTCATTCACAGGCGTCGCAACTATTTGCCTTTCGACATCCTACGGCATGCCCATCCTCATCTCCGTTATTCGCGGCCGTCAAGCTGTCAAGAACTCATCCTTCTCGCTTGGTCGTTTCGGATACGCCATTAATATTGCTATGATTATATGGATTTGTCTTGCAGTTGTGCTATTCTGCATGCCTGTGAGTCTTCCGGTAACAGCCGCGACGATGAACTATGCAAGTGTGGTTTTTGCTGGTTTCGCTTTGATTAGTGTAATTTGGTATTTCGTTCGCGGAAGGAAAGGATTCACTGGCCCACCAGTGCCACAGGACGTTGCGCCTGGAGAACATGTACCAGTCACTGGTATTGCTATTCAAGATAGCAAACAAGACGGCATGGGCGATGTGTCAGATCAATGGGAGAAGAAAGCTCCTGCGTAATGGGTTTTGATGTTGGGAAATGACAATAAACTTTTGTATGTGTAATAGCATATATAAAAGGTCCAACTAAGGAATACTCTTTTTTGATATGTGATAATACTACCCTCCCGTTTATTGCTACTATCAAACTCTATCCCGATTACGTAAAAAATTCAAATAGATTTGAACCAATAGGAAGAGACTGCGCTAGCGCGTTGTACCTCCAGTTACGCGACACCAAACCATTTTACGCGACCTGTACTTGCTTTCACCTTCACATTCATGACATGAACGCACCCCTGCATGCAGGATATCATGTCACGAGGTAGGTAGGCGGGCTCGCTTATTACTTCAATGTTTCTCTCCCTTCACAAGAATTGAATCTTGTGCTCCACGCGTTGCAACAAGCGTCAAGTTTCAAGCATCTAGCAGCAAACTGCTAAAATGAGCAGTGGCTGGGGCGACAACATAATAGACCTAACATTCGACTCAGGCGACGAAGATGATGCGCCGTCCTTGTCACCACCAGCACATATGCCGCCAAGGGCAACCGCACCGTTACCTCGAAGGGGCGAGCCTTCCATACGATCAACCGGCCTGGGCGTGCCCTCCCCACGAGACTCCCACATGCGGGTGGTAGGAAATGGGCCCTCACGAGCAATCGTCATACCAGATGGCCGCCGCGGTCGGCCCGATGCATCAAGCGCTGCGAAAGGGCAACACACAAGCGCTACAGGAAAAGATTATACATATATGTCTAGTAGTCGACGTAATGCACCGAACGATGTCGGTAGCTTTGATCGGGTAGAGAAGAGAAGGAGACTATCAGAAACTGGGAGACATACACTAGCGCAAGGCACCTCGAGGGAAGCAAACACCGCACCGGCAAGGACAGCTATCGCGGCGCAACAGCGCTTGAACATAGAAGCAACATCTCACAGGGCCAGCAGCTGTGCGGCATATGGCCAATCGAACCCAGGGCTAAAACAGCAGGTGAATAACCTACCGAAACACCTTCCGAATAAAGTCCCATCCGCAAAGTATATGAATACCGCATTGAAGAGCAGTGGGTCAACCATATCGTTGGTGGAGGACATTGCAGGATACGCGCCCAGACCTCTCCAGATTGGACGGGTGTCTAGCGATAATCGATTCAATTCATCACGCCCTAGCTTGCCGATACCTAGAGCTTTACCAATGCCACCCACAAATCAAAATTGGAATGTGGAGAGACATGATGACGAGCACAATTTTATACCTCATGTATCTGAGTTGGCCAGTCGTTCTCCACGAACTGCAGGACTCCACCCTCATTGGCCGCCTTATCCTAGACCAGTACAACAAACCCCAAAAACAAAGCCATCGGGTGCGTTCTCGGAGCAAGAAGAACATCTGCTGATATTTTTGAAAGAGGTAAAAAAGTTTTCATGGAAAGTCATAACATCTGAATTCAAGAAGGACTTCCCTCGGCGCGAATACCATATTCTACAATCGCGGTATACTACAAAGACGAATAAAAGAGATAGATCCCAAGATCCCAAAGTCTTGAATTTACCTTCCCGATGGATGAGAGAAGCTACCATTGATTGGGCTGCTGTCCACGCAGAAACCCCAGGCCCAAGAGAGTGCCTTGAGATCCGCAACTTGGAAGTCAGGCCAAAACCCTCCGCTGTTTCCCAAACTGCCGAACAAGACTACTCTTCGGGCACAGATACAGCTGTTCGTCGACAACGGTCTCGCCGTGCACCCCCGGTGAATTACGATGTGCGCAGGATGAATAGGATTCGCAGTGATGTGTCAGAGGAAAATGATTCCGATGATATGATTATTCCGCAATCTACAAACAAGGAAATCTCAGTTCGTTCAACATCGCTATCCAGTTCAGATGATTTTGATTCAGCAGTACCGACTAGGTTCCATGTAGTCTTGAATGAGCCTCTAGATATGCATTTTGAGGCGCAAGATGCCAAGATAGGGTTATCTGCTCGAAGCTCATCGAGGCAGAACTTGCCATATCTGCAACGTTTGGAACGTGAGTCATTACAGGCCCCCTCAAAGCACTGGAGTTGGGATCAACTATCAAGCCGTCTATGGCAGGGGTCATTGCTGCATGTTGATTTCGGTATTGAAGAGCTTGAGCAAGTGCAGCGGGCCATGTCAAAAATATTGAAAGCTCCGCCAAAATCTCGACACAGCACACAGCGACGGCACTTACGATCAATACTGAAAGGCTGTTCAGAGCCCAAATTTATCCAATTAGTCCGAGCTATCCAACGATATCTTCCTACTCGTGATAAAGACAGTGTCACAGCATTCCTACACGATGCGCAAGCAGGACGGATATCCAATGAGCCTCACATTCTCAGGCTTTCTGCCGCTCGGCCACAAAACTTTGCCAGCACAACTCAGATTAACTCCACCACGTCTATGCTTCGCCAAAGAGAGATGGGACTACAGTCTCAAAGAGGCTGGAAATCAGCGTCAAAACATTTGACATACCAAACTAAAAACAGGATCATGGATACTCTCGGGCCTTCAGCTTCTTGGACGGGAGCCTCCAGTGATATTCATACTTTGGCTTGGTCTACAGATGGTCAATATTTCCTGGCAGGTGCAGTTGCGGTTACTGATCGAGACTCCATGCAGTACAATAGACCCAACAATCTCCTCTTTGGTAATATATCAGAGTCTACAATATATGAGCTAGCCGAACACCGCATCAAACGCGAGAGGACTGAAGCCGGAGCAAACTCAAGCCACGCAATGTTTGTATCACAGGACCCTGACCTCTACACAACGATCACTTCGGTCGCATTTTCTTCAAGCAGTAAAATCATGTATTCGGCAGGTTATGATGAGAGTATATGTGTCTGGCATCTAGACTCAATGTCATCCCAACCCACTTTAGGGGCAAAACTAAAACATAAAGCGGAGGTGGAAATAATGGTGGTAAATCGCAAAGTCGATGGCATGGTAGCCACCGCAGCGAAATCTTCCAATAATGCTGTCAAGCTCCTCACTCTAAACGAAAATAACCCAGCTGAATTCACTAAGCATAGCTTTTTCTCAGAAAAAGCCATATCGCGATCCGATCTCCGTATCCTTCCGCAAGCACTTCAGTTCGATCCTCAGTATGGTGAGCTGCTACTTGCAGGTTTTGGAGCAAACGCCCGAGAAGGTAACGGATATGATTCGACTGGCGATCTTTGCCTCTGGGATGTCGAAACGCAAACATCGATACCAATTTACGGATCAAACAAAAATGTCTTCGATGTCGCTTTCAACCCAAATCGAAGATACATGCCACTATTTGCTGCAGGTTGTGTCGCTGGAAATACTGTAAATCGAGGGACACGATCAGTCATCCGGCTATATGATACTAAAGGATCTGACAAATTCACTTGCCCCTTGGAGATTGAATGCAAGGCATACGATATGAACGACGTTGTCTGGTGCCCCTATGACGAGTATCTTATAACGGCTGGCTGTACAGATGGCCATGTCTACGTCTGGGATATAAGATCGCCTGATGATCCTTTGCGAGTCTTGTCCCATGGTCGATCACTTATGCCTCTCCAAGAAGGTATCAATCATGAGCGCACAGATACAGGTGTTCGATTTCTCTCTTGGGGCAAAAATGCAACACGGTTGTACAGCGGGTCATCGGACGGAGTGGTAAAAGTATGGGATGTAACTCGATCCGAAGACGACACTTTTATCAAGGATCTTATATCCGCAGACACAGGTATCATGGCTGGCGCGTTTAGTCCTGACTATAGCAAACTAGTCTTCGGTGAAGTCAACGGTTCTGTCAATATCCTCGATGTTGGAAGAAACGACTGCACGATGAAGGACGCACAAAAGTTAAGATACGTCCCTTATAACACAACCAACGTCTACGACGAGGATGACGTCACAAATAAACCCTCTAATCATACTACTATCCAATCTGGGGTTGCAGAAGGCAAATATTTGCTTGACAACCAAGAACTACAACTGGCCCCGATGGGTAATCTACCTATCCGCCAAGTTGTTCAAGGCCCGAACTATACCGGCCCTTTTGATCAGAGCATCGACGCACCGTTTCTAAGAGAGCAAGCGCTTGAATTCCAACTATCCATGGCCACAAAGCCCGCTCCACAATGCAGTATTGCATCTTGTAGAGACAACATAGTCAAGGTGACCAGCGAAGAAATCGGTGACTCAGGACGAAGCGCAGACCGCATACCTGATGAACTTCGACGCCAATGGACAGCAATCGATGCCAGCACTCGCATCATACCCGGTCGGACGAAATGCAATTACTGTGCCCAACCTGCTCGCCCATCCACAAGTGACGACCTAAAAGACCCTATTCTCTGCGAACGCTGCTCTTTTGCATGCTTCCGCTGTGGCGCCTCAAATTCCATTGCCCCATCCACTACAACACTTTTATGCAATTCTTGCGCAGGAGTGTGGGAAATAGGTACGCTTGGATATGAGTCAGTCGAACAGCCAGAACCAACTCATCTCAAACTGAATGTTCCTCCTTTGCGACGATTCGGGAGAGAAATGTTGGAGGAAAGGCTTGACGATGAGATAACCAGTTTCGGTGATGAAATGAATGCTCTTACGGATTACTATCATTCGTTGGCTATTGATCGGCCGGAGAGTCCACCGCTTTGGTCAAGAGGAGGGCCGGTGACGTAGTCTGGTAGAGATTGATTTCAGGACTGAGAGGAGTCGGGCTTTGGATAATGAGTTGTTAGCCAGTTTGCATGGCTTCATATGATAGCGGTAATTCCTGGCCAAATGGGCCTTCGAGCTGAATCCGGAATGCCCGTATAGCGTTCTTTATGAATGATAACCTCATGCTCACTTTATAAGATGTTTTATGCCTATAGTGATTTGAATTAAACGGGTGTTTTTGTAGCATCGCACGGTATTAATCATTTTCATTTTCTTCTCTATACTACGTAATTGCACAGTATTGCTTGTGTAGGGAAAAAATGAAAAAAAATCACTTCATGAGTTGAGATTATGCTCAGAAAATAAGCTTAGCCCTCCTTCTAGAAATAATTTATTCCTGAAACTGACAATAGTCATGATAGTGAAGCTTATATATTTTTTCAAGACAACATTCACGTTATGTATTTTTAGGCAAACTAAAGTGCTGAATTTTATCAACATGACCCAAGAATTTCTAAACCCATAGTGAGGATCCAAAGGCGAGCAACGTTTTACAGATTATGGTTCCTGTAGTACAGATCGCGCTACTCTATGCGAGAGTGGCATGGTTAAGCAAGTCACAGCATTTACCACCGGTCGGTCCCGCCCACCGATGCCATAGAACAGTCAACATGTTAGCAAATGATCTGCCCACTTTATTTAGATGTACTCATATGATCTGGCTCATATACGTATTATACTTAATACAGGTCATCTTTCTCTACAATCATTGTCATAGAGGTTGGTCGGGTCTAACCGGGTGGATTGGATTGATCGAGTCAGCTTGAAAATCAAGGTAGTACAGACTTGGCATAACATTCCATAGCCATCTTCAAGTTTCTGGCCTAGTGATTTTAGAAAATAAGGATAAAATGATCAACCCACCAAACAAGAGCACATGCACAACGACCAAAACCCACTTCCATCCACACCCAACCTTCAAATCTCCTCCAACCCCCCCCCCCCCCAAAATCATATACAACCCACAATCAATAGCCTCCCCCTCCCCCCCGCCCTTTCCCCGAATCCACCCGACCCCATATTGCACCAACGCGCGAAAACAAAACCTGCATCCTCCCCAACACGGTAAGGCAGTGGTGTGACAACACGGGACCCATCACACCACGGCATCCCACCAAAATCGACGATAACGCCACGGCATCACACGGGCGGCCCAGGGAAAAATCCCCACACAGCCATGTGTGAGTTGCTCGTTTGCGCGATGCGTATAAAACGTGTTGCAGCCATGATGTGCGGTTTGTGTGCCTCGCACAATCACCCCTGAAAAACAAGAAAACAACGTTCTTCACTACACAATACTACACAATACTACACAACAAATTATTACCGATTGCGAAACAGTGGACGCGAGTGATGAATATGAAGATTCACTTCCACGTGCCGCATCCGCATCTGCGCATCAAGCAGCATATCCAGACGTGGTTTTTGAATATGATTGAGGTGTATGCGAAGGCGGGGTGAAAGGTATTATGCGAGATGCTCTGGTATCTAGAAGAAGGGGGTTACTGACACGATTTAGATGGGACGGGCAGGGTGTTTGCATTTCTGATTGGGCATGGGGGGTTGCGAGAACGACGGTTCACGGCATGGAGTGCACGACGGACGGCGTTTCAGGCGAGCGGGCCGGTTTCTATTGTGCAGTGCAGTTGGATATACCTATCTTGCGAGATGTCGGGGTCGGCTAGCAGTGTGCAGCCGAATGTAAAGCATCTTCACTTGTTGTATGTGGATCTGCATGGTCTGATCTAATCCTATCTCCTCTTTGATTTACGGTGCACAAATGCTTGTCCAGCGCCATGTCCTCCCTGCGTCGAGCATTGAGGCACGGCTCATCTTGGGTGACGCTTGGTGATAATCGTGCATAGCTCGCGACATCTAGAATGGTTCCTTAAGCGTTCGATGCATAGGGTGGAAATGGCGCAAAGAGGCGTCGTGTAGGGTAAAGCAAGGCTGCCTGGTGGGTTGGGGCGCGGACAGATCCATACCTTGCCCCAAGACGACGGTTCGAAACATGTAGTTGACAGATTGCATGATCCTAGTGAGACACGGTACGCCTTACACGGTCTGGCGGTGTGTCAGCGATTCTAGTCGCAATATCGTCCCACGCCATAGTTAGTTGGTCGCGTGCTTCATGTGGTTGCGCAAGTTTGGTGTAGCATAGTCCGTTGTGCGAGTAGGATGGAATGGGCAACGTCACGTACGCGTGGTAAATGTGAGCAAAAAGCGGCAATGTAGATGCGCGGATGATGAAACACGGTTGATTATGTTATTTGATGCCCTCGCTTTAAGCCGCTGTCAGCGGTGTCGTCATCACAGACAATATTTATGACAATCATATGGACTTGCCGCCCGGTTTAAGGCATCTCAGTCAACTTCTGTACCACGGTGAATTGAGCCTTTGAGTCGTCGGACAGCGGTGTGTTGCCTGGGCGATCAACAACTACGGTATATACACCTGCTTGGGTTGCAGCTTCGGCCTCTGTCAAAGTGAACAGTCAGCAACGGCTGCGCGATGACGCAGCTAGGTTTATGATAGGATATGGTGGGGTCGCAATCAATTGTAGATTAGAGGATTTGCCAATGTTTCGAAAGTCCGCGCCATGGACTTGGGGAACATTTGTGTTCGCTAAGATTAAGATGGGACATGAACAGGGAAGGAGTACCAGAATTCAGGATATGGTAATGTGCAATATAAAGATGTTGTATGTTGAGCCATAGTGCAAGCTCTAGGACGTGTTGGGAGGGCGTAGTGGTGTGCTGTTTCATGTAGATAAAGACACTGGAGCGAAGCAAACATGAGCCGAACGTACCTTTGGCGTTGTCGGTGAAGAAGGTCACTTTCGATGCGTCGTGGTTAAGTTCACAGCACATCTTCTCGTAGGAGGACTTCTCAAGCTTTGGTCCTGCATTGACAGTATCGTAATGTGCGGAGAAAAGATGCTTAATGTCTTTTGTCGACTGGCCGTCTCGCACGTATGAGAAGAACTGTAGCTGGGCCTGCACACTACCAGAGGAGAAGACTACGAGTGTTCTGCCATTGGACTTCCATGTTTCCAGAGTTGGAATTACGTCCTCAAAGAGGGGAGTTTTTAGATCGCCATTGCTGAAGCCAGTAGTCCAAAGGTGACCTAAGATAACGTCAGTCCACCTATGTTAGCCAAACTATGAGTATGGTTAGGGTGAAGCTGATAGTGGCGTGGGAGCGAATCAATCACCATTGGAGCGAAACGTAACCATGTGGGTACGTTATCCCATGGGTCCACTGCTTCTGCTGCCAGCTCACAGGGATTTGATAGCGATGGCGAATATCGCCAATAATAGTGCCTTCAGTACTGATAAACACCAAATGACCTTTCGTCGATCCCCGCTAGCAATTTAGGGCGGCGCAGTGTCGGCGAATTGGGGGTTGGGGGCGATCCCTGGGCCCAAAGAAGTTGTGCGACAGGAGACAAGGAAGGGAATTCCCGCTGGATCGAGATGATGGGATGAGAAGGTTTTTGGAACCTACCTTGAAGCTGCTTCAAATACACAGCCTTGATATCTCGACGAGTCAGGTCCTCTACATGGGAGATCAGCGTCTCGGCATCTTGCTTGGTGTTTTCTGGAAATCCCGCGATGAGGTGCTGGAAGTCCGTGTCGGTCCAGGAGTCGCGTGCTAGTTTTGCGAGACGGTCTAGTGCATACGGATACTGCGGCTATCGTGAGCTGCGAGGAGCGAAGAGAAGATCAGATGCCCCTGAACCCGTGGACACACCCACGCGCCGCGTGACGAGGTGGCAAAAGTGCAAAGGTATTCCTGGATCCCACAGCCGACTTCACAGCCGACTCAGGAGAACAAGCATGTCTAGACCACAGAGAGGCTGCGAGTGGCTTGGGGGCAACCGCAGTGTTACCAGGACAGACGTGGAGCACCGGCCCGGGTGGGTTCTCGGCTGGTCTTGGTGGTTTTGGTCACGCCTTCCGAGTGCGGGGAAGGCACAACCTTTGAGACAAGAAGACGTGATTTGACGCAAGGAAAGCGGACTGCAAGAAGAGACGCTTACCATGACATCCTTGACAAAGGAAATGCTCGAAATGGTGCCCTCTGCGCGGTAAAAAGGGTGTGGTTAGCAAAGTGCCCTCGTAACGGTTGCACGCGTTGGGGGTTGCAGGTAGGACATGTGGATGGCTGGAGTTGCAGTGGCGTCACCAGAAACCTGGGGTATCAAGCGCCGGGGGGCGCGCAGCAGGACGGTGCGAGCCAGAGCGCGTTTCTTTGGCTGGCTTGTCTGTTGTGCCCCAGGCTGGTGCTTGCTGCGCCAGCAAACCGGAGGACTGCATGCATCGCCGAAACTTTGACGGAGGCTGGTTGCAGGCGTTTGCGCAGCAGGAGAATGGCGTTGGTGGCGACTCAGGGCATGCATCGCAAGCACTTACCGATGTCAAGTAGCACAACCTCAGATGCCCTCCAGCGCTCGAGGTTGAGGGACACGGCAGACATGTTGTTGATTCTCTGTTGAGTTGCGAGCAGTAAGGAGCGGTGAAGGACGAAATTTTAGATATTGCTGTGTTTGGGGTCTTGGTGTGCCAGCTGCGAGCGCTGGTTGGTGCAATTTCAGCGAAACAAGAACATCAACAGGTAGGCGGTCAACTGGACAAGGAGGCCATAGTTGCGACAACAACAGACTGGAAGAGCTACCGAATGAAGAGTGGCAGCCCGTGAACGTGTGTTTGGTCGAGTGAAGTTTTTTTCCTCAATGTACTGCTAGGTACTGCTAGGTACCTGTTGTGTAGGGGTGCGCTATTGATGGCTTTCGCGATGCTGCGCGGTGCAACGGATGGGACTATGCATGCACACAATCCCTCGCAACCATGGAACCTGAGCTTCGATATGTGTTACTCACCGAATTGCAGTGACTTCATGCCCGCTCCACTATGGAAGTGCGCTGTCAGTTGTTGAATGTAAACTGAAACATCATCATATCGCAAGAGTATAGCACTGGCAGATTGATAAATCCAATGCCTACTATCTGCAGATTCGCGGATAGTATCCGAGGCCCACACGATATCCACTTGCCATGGGAGAGCAACAATGTCGCACTAGCCGTGGATTTCTTCCGAACCTCATAGGCCAAAGGGGCAGAAAAAAGCGTGTGTTGTCTCTGGGAGTTTGTTGTCGCTCCACACCGCCCATGGGAATCCAGGAACAAGTGGGTACTAACAATCCTACCTTGGAAAAGCTGGCTGTTTGTTACCTGCAGTAGTCTGTGGAGCCCATCGAGTACCTGTCTAGCACGCTTGAGTGGAGGCAAAGAGTCTTAGCCGTGCTGCAGGCAGCTGCAGACTACTGCAAGTCCCATTTTAGAGCACAGTCGCAAGCTTACTCTGGGCCTGGGCAGCCCATACGGGTGAAGCCAGACAGACTGGGGCCGGACAACAAACAGATGAATATGGCAAGCGTGTCGGGAGACGTGCCATCATTCGCGCGAGGCTGTCCACACCGACTTTACTTCCTCTCCATAGGGCAGGGGACAGCCAGTATACGCAAGACACGATAGGTAGTGCAGCAATGGTTGGGACGGGCATCTGCAACGAGTCTGATAGCATGAGCATTCCCCAGATTCCCAGACACTCGTCCTTTAGCCGCGCTATCGTGCCTGCACTGCTTGCTATAGCCACGGGCGTACCAAAGTTGCGGACGGTAATTCCGAGCGCCAATTCTCGAAACACTTGTCATGCCGTATTGGGGGCGCAGGCCCCTGAGCTGGACATTGGACGATGGCAGACGGCCGACTGTAGCGTAGGAGACCGGCTTGCAACACCAACTGCCATGCAGTGTTTGGCGCTGGGAGACAGGCTCCTGCAAAACAGCAAGGAGCCGGAATCTCGATAGATGAATGCGAACGGCGGCGTTGGGGCAGGGAGTAGGGGTGGCATGGCCGGGCGGCGTGCTTGCACAACAGGTTGGCCTCAGTGGCCCCAGTGGCCTCAGCGGCCCTGTCCATGGGGTCGCACGACAGACCGGCAGGCGGCGCTCATTGGCGACAGGCGCCAACGGCTGACGTCCGCCTCTGCTGATCTGGGCCGGGTTTGGAGCGGCTAGACCGAATTGGCACACACAGCAGAGGTCGCCGCCCTCGCCCGCCCATCTGTTCTGAAGCAAGGTGCATGTTTCAGCGGGTGGGCGGTCGTCCGTCGGTCAGGCGTGGTACGCTGGCTGCTGTCAAGTCACTGTCATAGACGGCGAGCGCACCTGGGCTGGAAGCAGTCACGGCGGTCACGGCCCCACAGGGAATGAATACGTAGCAGCATGAGGGACGGGGACGAGCATCGAGACGATGTGAAGAAGCAAGGCCGGCAGCCGGACTGGCAAGACAGGGCCGCACGCAAGCAAGGCACGAGACGTGGCCAGAGAAAGTGCTGGAAGGCGGGCACTCTGAGCGAGCAGCGGCGACAGCCTCTGAGGGTGGATGCCGGTGTTGTGGCTTCAGGGATGCGTCCAGGGCCTATGCCCAAACCGGCGCGCTACTGCTGGCCCGCCGTTAGCGGCTTAGCGCCTGTGTCACCGCCCTCAGCCGTGCTTGCCTGTCGCCGCGGGCCTTCATATACCCCAGCAGGCCGCCCTCCTAATCCGCTCCTACCACTACACCAACCGTTCAGATGCCGCCATAACACACAACACACCCATCTTCCGCCCTCCTTCGCCTTTGCTTGCAAGCCCAGCGTTGCTTCCTCTTCCCCTTCCTCTCCCTCTTCCTCACCCGCCCTCTTCCGCTGCTGTCCTACTAATCGCCGCATTCCACTCGTTCCTTCCGCAACCGCCGCCGAGCCTACAACACCTCGTCATCTCTCGCAGGCTCATCCTTCCTCCTCGCCATCCCACCACCCACCCACCCACCCATCCTCGACGCCTCTCTCACCCTCCACCACCATCTACCAGTCGATCCCGGCTATTCATTTGATGTGATATAGAGAGCTTGCTGCTGGCCTTTACCTACGACACCTCCCGGTATCTCCACAGCCCTGCCAGCCCCTGTTCACGCCTCGCGTCCACCTTTCATCGGCTACCTTCGAGCTTGCTGGACTTGACGTTGTTGCTCTGTTGATCAACCATCTCTTCCAGCCCGAGTCTGCCAACTCTAGCACCTCGGATTGATCCTCATTTCGAGTCATCGCTAGCCTCCCTGGGTCCGTGCTCCTGACTCACATCCCGACAAGGCGTCATCCAGACAGACATCCTCTGCCTGCTTCCCACGCGTCTCCCACGCTTTACGACTTTCCTCTCTTTACGCAGCGATCACCCTCTCCTCCCGGACGTCTACGACTCCGCACGAAACGCACCCTCGATAGCTCGTTGACCCGGGCCATCTATACGATATAATACCACCCAATGAGAACTACACTCTCTTGATTGTTTCTTTGTCTTTTCCGTCGACGGACACCTGTGCATATTACCGCCGATTTCGCGTTGCTTTCCGCTCTTCACAGCAGCCTTCTGCTCTTCGTCAACCCGTCCGTACTTTCATCCCATATCCATACGGACACTATAACCATTTTATTACTATCTTGAAAACTTCTGGCCACCTAAAAAGTCCAATAGAGCATCGCTATTGGGTCGACGGCTGTCAACCCTTTGTCGGATTACCACTTCGAGCTTCACATTCTGGTGTTTTTTTTTTCCTTTGTTATCTGAGCGAGTTTCATCTTCACCTCTCCTCCACCAATCCGCCCGGTAGACCTTTCGCGTCCTCCTAGGCCCTTACTCAATTACTCCTTATCAACCATCCTAATGGAGTGCATGCGCAATCAGCTTTACGAAGGCGTTGTACTCAATGGTCGATACGAAACCATTTCTCCACTCAACCATGGCTCCTTTGGCATGGTCTTCCAGGCCAGAGACTTGGCCACTGGCGACAACGTAGCCATCAAGGTCATTACCAAGAGCACCGCTGCCGTAAACTGCCCCTCCGCCTTTGCTGTCGATGAGCGTTCCGAGGAGCTTGGTGTCCATCTCCGTCTCGGTGCTAATGACAATATCGTCAATCTCCTTCAATCCTTCGAGACCCAGAACCACATCTACCTGGTCTTGGAGTTCTGCTCCAATGGTGACCTTTACGAGGCCATCCGCCTTGACAAGGGACCTTTGGAGACGGAACACGTTCGCGACTTCATGATGCAGCTCGTCAATGCTGTCGAGTTCATCCACTCAAAGGGCATATACCATCGTGACATCAAACCCGAGAACATCTTCCTCGCCCAGTCAGGCACGATGAAGTTGGGTGACTTTGGCCTCGCAACCACCGACTCTTGGTCTTGGGAGGTTGCCGTTGGTAGCGACCGATACATGGCTCCTGAGCAGTACGATCCTCCCCAATCTGGCTACTCGACTGCTAAGGCCGACATCTGGGCCATTGGTATCGTTCTCCTCAACATCTTGTTCCAGCGCAACCCATTTGCCGTGCCCTCGACCTCAGATCCTCTCTACGCCGACTTCGCTCTCGATCGTCAGAGTCTGTTTGATGTCTTCCCTAACATGTCTCAAGACACCTATGAGGTCATTAGGCAATGTTTGGCCATCGACCCTGAAAAGCGCGATCTCAATGCCGTCAGGGATGCTCTTGATCGTGTCATTACCTTCACTACCGATGACGAGAGCCTCGACGAGTTTTGTACCGAGGAACGCGATGTTGTTGCTGTTGGCGCCAACCGTGAGCCTCTGAGGACCCCTTCCATCAGCACTCCTCAGCTCGACAACGGCGGCTCTTTTCCTTGGGCCAAGGCACTCGCTATGTCTCCACCTCAACCCATCCGACAGTTGTCTGCTATCCCAGATAATGAGATTTACGAGGACAATGTGTATTCTGGCTACTCTTACGCTGTCAAGCCAGAGCGCGCGTCTGCCGTATCGTTCGTAGATTCTGGTTTGGGTCTGTCGTTCAAGTCATCTGACGCCATGCACCCCGAGTCGCTCAACGTCACCCGATCCAAGCCAATGCCAATCTCCGGCTCTCTTCCTGCCAAAACCTTCAACAGCATGGCGTCTGTCTTTGGCAAGAAGCGTGACGTCTTCTCAAAGAGCTGGAGTGATCTGTGGGATGAAGAAGATGATGATGCGCAATTCCTTGCTGAGCTTGAGAATAGCTACACTCCGGCTGCTGAGAAGCAGATTCCGAAGGTTGTTTCAGAGGCCGGCTCTGGTGTATCTACTCCTCGTGGCGGTTTGTCCGAGATCAAGAATCCTGCCATGATCCATAACAGCAGGAGCCGATCACCCAAGAACCGTACCGCAATCGACCATGTCAGCCAGAACACTGGCTTCGTGTTCGAGGAGCATCATACACCAGCTCCTACCCGCCACTCGCCCCCGAAGCGCTCCGCTGCCGACAAATGGGCTGCCCTTGGTGACCGCAGACGCAGCCCTGCCGTTCAGGCCTTCCCCCAAACGCCCTCGAAGCCGACCTCTCCTCCTAAGCAAGCTCAGTCTGTGCCGAACTCCGCCAGGAAGCGGAGCCGGACCGGAACATGGAGACGGCCAATCCACTGGGGTCCAGGCCAGCATGAGAATCAAGTTAAATCGCCACCTCTCTACACCTGGGACACCAAAGGCAATTGGTACAAAAAGAATGATTGGCGCCAACAATCCAGTCACGCTCAGATTCATGATGACATTGGCGACCTTGAATGGGTGTGGTAGGCTCGCCCCTACCACTTGTAGTCTTGACACTTTATCATCCCTTTCCTTATTTCCTTACTTTAACCTTCGAAGAACAACCTGTTTGCAGGGAGCAAGAATTCTGCACCTTTTTTCCATTATCTGAACCGAACCAACAATATCCCTCATCAAGTCTAAATTGTAACTCTAGAGATACCATTTCCTTGTCTCCTCTCCTCTCTATACCTGTACTCCACTATACGAAATCGGCCAGCACCATACCTTTTCGTTTCCACCCTGTCGATTGGTATCTCTCCTTTGTTACTATCTATCTTGGGGTTCTGTCCCGTCGGTGCTTGAATGGCATTTGGATTCTTGCTTGCATTGGGCGGACGAAACAAACTGAATTTGATTGAACCTTGTTCATCAATCTGACATACGCGACGCGGGAAAAGGGCTCGTTGAAAGCGGCATCTGGGACGGAGTTTGTTATTCTTTTGTGTGCGTGTGTGCATCGATGGAAAGGGAACTTTTTCTTATTATCTACAGTTCGCTTCTACCCTCAGGGATGATTAGTTAGTCAAGACTCGTATCCCTTGTGGTTCGGCGTGGCTCGGGAGAGTCGCGTTGCAATCCGGGATTTACCCGCTCAAAGCTGTGCCTTACATTTCTGTGACCTGAATGTGAAGTGACTTGATATTTTTGTCGGGTTTGGAGGCGTGGAAGGAAAAGCCATGAGCACACTTTTTAAGTTTGAATTGTATAGCAAGTGTCTACTTGTGTCGCAGCTATGTAATATCTTCTAGCAAGAATATGTTCCGCTGTGTTTGGAGCGTGCGTGCCTGAGAGAGCAAGTCGATGAGCATAGCAGTGGTGAGATGCGTGCTTGTTGCGCAACCCAGCCCTTGACCGACAACTCATACAGTACTTGGGGAACGACACAAAAAGGCGGCGGCATAGCCTAGTAGGCAATAATGTCGAGCTACTTTCTTCCAGGTTTGCTCTTCGGCTATGGCACTGCCTCTTCATGTTGTTCATCAAGTACTACACGAGTTGTTGACAGTGGAGGGGGGATTGGCTTTGAGCAGCTTGGTCTGTTGTGCGGAAACGTGTCATGTAGGTTCAGTCAATAGTTGTGGACTGGCTGATGGCCATCTCACTAAAAAGGCCAGCATGTTCTTTCCGGGGCTCAGGATTTGACACCGTACATGGTGTGCTGTCGCGGATGGGTATGCATGACGTGGCTTCAGTCATATTCCCTCCTCTCAGGTCTGCGATATGGTGATCTACTCCTAGAATCTCGCCTACGGCGGTGCTCTCGTTCACGTGGGGGCTCAGGATGACTTCCATGGTCGTGTCCTCTCGGGCGCTCGGGGCGCTCATGTCGTCGTCTGTGATCACGGCTTCGCGACCGGTGCCTCCGTCTCCCATGCGCGTCATCCGCCCGCCGCCTATCGCGCGACCGCGACCGATCCCGCGAGCGATGTCTCCTCCTGCGCTCCCGGCCCTCGTCTCTATGCCGGCCTGACCTTTCCCTCCGGTCTCGCCTGCCGGGCTTGTCCTCGTCCGTCCTCTCCTTCGCCTTTTCCTCGATCGAATCCTTGACGTCTGCTTCATGCGCGCGCTCGCCCAGCGGCGTTAGGTTTGCGTTGTTTCGCACGGGCACGGGGAGGCCCATGGCGGCGAGCATGGCGTCTTCTTCCGCTTCTTTCAGCTTGCGCTTTTCCGCCTTGATCCGCTCGGCTTCGGCCTCTTTGCCCTCGGCGTCGCCTTTGGCGTACCAGTTTAGGTCGCGGCCCTGCTGCCAGCGGCCAACGGGGGCCATGAGCGAGTGCCCCAGGTAGTTTTCGCGTTGCGTGTCGTTCTTGACATCTTCCCACCTGAAATCGGCGCGGCCGCCGCTGCACTGTGTTAGCTTTAGTGGGCAGCACGTAAAAGGCTTTTCTTACCGGCTGCCTTCTTTTCGGATTGTCTGCACGAGATCCATGGTGTTGGGGATATAGGTCTGTGGTTGTAGGAGAGCAGGTTTCGGGGCTGGGTTGCGGGCAAATGACGGAGGTGAGGCGCGTCCGAGCTCTAACCTCCCCACAACCTTGACCTCCTCTTACACAACAAAGGTGCTACAACAGGCAGATTGAATCACCAAAATGGCATCCAAGGTGCCCCTGCTTGACGAGCAGGACTTCAACCATCCACCGCTGCTCAATGAGCTCCCCGAACAAAATATCAATGCCGCCAACAACTTCTGCTGGTACTTTCATTCATCACAGTTCTTCGAGCCTGCATGCAATAACTCGGCCATTCTCTCCTTTCATCGTGATGACCCCGCCACCAACTGGATCATTCATGACCGCAAAACTTTTGATGATCGCCTGAAGGGTATACCAGAAGGACTGCAGTTTGTTGTGGCGGGAGAACCCCAGGCCGAAGGCCAGCCATGGCTCTACCAACGCCAGAACAAGGTTCGCGATTCTGAAGGCAAACTAGAGACCTTCGTTGAGGGGAACTGGTACAACCAAGGCACCCGCATACTCATGGCTCCGAGTTTGCTGGATGTAGTGAGGGCACGCCTGGTATGTCAAATCGTGTAAACGTCCCTGCTAAACCTGACAACCCACCCAGCTCACAGTATCAACGCGCCTCCAACAAGTCGCCGACCTCTCCCAAAACATGACACACTGGAGTCCCGCCAACGGCTACTCATACTTCCCCCCCGAATACGAGGCCCCCAAAGCAGCCGCCACAACAAGCCGCATAGGCAGTCCGACCCTCGCCCCCAGCGACCTCGATCCCTCCCAAACCACAACCACGGCCCCGCCCGCCGACCCCGCCGAGTCCACCACCGAATTCTCCGACGCCCTCTTCATGCAATCGCTCAACGCAACCAACCGCTTCGGCGACGAGTACATGGACGAAAACCCGCTCAAGGGCGAGCCTGCCGCCTTCGTCTTCACAAACACCAAGAACGCCGTCGACGAGCGCAACAGAGCTCAGGAACAAACTGCTGCACAGCCGCAGGCATCTGCACCCAAGGAGTCTCAACCCCCGCCCAGTACAGCGCCGTCGGCTGCCGCGACGCCTGCGCCTGAGGGACATAGTCGCAAGGGTAGTGTTGCGGCGCTACCCAAGGATAAGAAGCGCGAGAGGAGGAAGAGCAAGGGTCTGACTAGTCCGACTACGCCCGGTGTGCCGCCGATTGGGTAGGCTTGGGAGTGGGGTGGAGAGCGGCGTTTATGATACCCTTTGTTTGGAGCGAATACATCCTCGTTTTACCACTTATTTTTTGGATCGAGGAATTGTTTGGTGCGGTTCGTTTTTTTTTGGGTGGTTTCTTGGCTGGGGTCCTGGTCTGGCTGGAGGCGTGAGAGGGGCCTTGGGTTTTATGGCGTGGGTATGGGCATGCCTGCCCTTGGGTTCTTGCTAGGTCTCTTTGTTGTGGAGACTTGGTACGATGTCATCGATGTCCATGATTCATCCTCCGAGAGGCGCTTTGCACTGATGGTAATTCTCTTGCTGCTTACCCCTAGTTCTTATCTCGGCATCATCAATGTCAAGCATCTCCTCGCCAGCTTCCTCATCTATGTGTCAGTCTACGCCTATGCCTATGATGCGGATCGAAGCCAAGCCGCGGTCAGTCTTGGCTTTTGTATCGTGGATCTCCGTCGCCACGAGAGGTAGTAGACTAATTGTTTACAGATTTAGAGTGCGAGTAATATAACCATTCATAAATTGACCTAGGCCGTAGGATGACCTGAAGTCGCAGCCACATGGGCTGTGACAGCAGTGTTGTACAGAGTCCGGCGGTGCTTTTTTCCGAACGCGTAGTACAGCGATGAACCTTTGGGACGGCGGATCCCACAACATGCTCCGTATAATGAATCAATACTATAGTATGGCGCGAACCAAGTTACATGTAATCATGAAGCGCTTGTATCGCTGAAAAAGTATCTGCTGAGGCCTTGGATCGAATAGAAGCTCACTCCTCGCACAGACAAGATTCCTTGTCATGATTGTATGGGCTGAAGAGGGTGCCGAGTGTAATGTGAAACTAATACGTTCTCAGGTCTTCCCGTTACTGAAGTGTGAAGTTGCCGGCGTGGTGCTGAAATCTTCCATGTACGTTATTTCTACGGCTAAGTGACCCGTCAGGCAAGGGTAAGCTATAGAGTCATTATCTTTGAGCTGTTGCTAAAGATACTATAGGTATGTGGCTAACTGTGAATCACTGCCCAGATGAGGTATCTCTCCACGCTTGAGTGAGTCAAAGGCGATATGCACCACCACGCATGCCGGCATGCCCAGTTATCTTTAGCCAGGGAGGTAAAATGCAGGTTGCTATGATCCCCACGGTTATGGCTTTGAGCTACTAGGATCTATGCAGGCGCGTTTCCTTATAGTCGACTCCAGGTAGCATCCATGCTCTTAGTGAACTAGAAAAGTGGGATCCGTTGACGTTGACCATTTGAGATATAGCAGCTAGACGATTCTCGGGCTACCTAGAACCTACTTATAAGGTATCTACGGGTGTAACTAAAGTAGTTTGAAGTTCTTAGTCAAATTGTTTACTAGTACATTACCTATTGTATGCATCGAGCATGAAAATCGGGAGTATAGTTTTCTCCCTTTTTCAGTTCACCGAGAGTTCGCGTAACGTACGGGTCTCCTTATCAGACCTTATATATGTCACCGTTGTTGTCAAATATAGTGGACCAACGTTGGATCAATGTTTTCACAAAATGCAGCCTCCCTTGCGTAACGCGAGCAATCCTTCAACTGCGAAGTCGCTCAAGTGATATCCTGCCGGCGGCACGTTATCCAAGTTCACGTCTCGTGTCGCCGCGTAGCAAGGGCAATTGTCCAGAAGCCTCATATCTGAATTTTTAGGCGGTCTTGGGTGTATTACGTCTGGATCACCCTTCTTTCGATCGGAGGGTTTGTAGGCTCGAATAGAAACGGCGCCTAAGTTTCTCGCAGTCATGTTGACAATCTACTCGCCGCCGGTTGGTACTGATGTGCCCAATGCGTTGTAGATGCTGTTTCCACAGTCATGTACACATATGGCCCGGCATCTTGTCGAGCTCGAGCATTTTCAGGTGAGTAAGACGCTTGGGTGAGTTCGTGTATGACTTCCTCGAAAGGTGGTCTAAATTAAGTAACGAGAGCTGTATCTCATACATACATACTGGGAGTGCGTCGGAAACCATGCTTCTCTTGTTCCAGGATGTTCTGACCTCGGTGGTTATGTGGGCAGCATCAGAGATGATATACAAGCCTCGCGCGTCTACCACGTTGGTAACTTCTTTCCCTTCTGCTTTCGTAGCAAATCTCAACGCTTCTCCTTCCCAAAAGTGTGCTAAGGCAGTGGTCCACAAAGCACTGACGGATACTCTCGCGGGTCTTGAAAACACTCCCTCTAAAGATCGCGGTGATGACAAGACTCTGAACGAGCTTGAACTGGTAAAAGGGGTGAGTTTTATGCCTTGTGGTTCACCAATTATGTGCGCGGTTTGTCGATAACAGTGGGATGTAGTGCGTGACGAGTCGCACCCGTAACAGCAATATATCGCGTTGACAGCAGCCTCGTTGTGGGAGACGGCGTTAGCCGCAGACACTGATTAATAAGTTACAATAGCTCCATTGGACGTATAGATAGCTAAAACGTCTATATATAATGGTAGTTACTGCGAAATTATATATACAATAACGCTAACCCACGACAGCGCCTATCTTTGTATAGCATTTGAGCTAAATTATTACATGCGATCATGTGCAAAATCTGCAAGGACGGCCGCCTAGAGGCCTCACTCTCACTCTCACTACCTAGCGAGCCTTAGTAGCAGCGTCTATATACAATGTAAACTAATCAGAGTTTACACTATAGGCAGACGCTGCTACTTGCTACTAAGGCTCGCAGAGGCTCTCCGACACCAAGGATCACGACTTTTTTAGCGTGGTGTTGAGTCTCTGAGGGTTTACGTCTTATTATACATCTCGAAACTATACACCTACGCCCCTCGGCGCCATACAGTACGAATCCCACATATCGCTCGCAATACGCTCTCGTCTCTCATCTACATTAAGCCCAATTTGTGCCAAATTCTGGCCATTTTCTGCCTCTCTTTGCGACATCTCAAGCTCCTCGCCTTCATACGACTCTAGTTCGTCAAAATCGCGGTCAGCGGCGCCAGCCTCGATGAGATTGATAAAATTATGGACGGCAACCATTGCGTACACCAACTTGACTTGAGCTTTTATACTAAACTTATGTGGTTGGTCAAATATCCTCCAACGACGTTTGAAAACACCAAAAGTACGCTCCATAATATTGCGGAGGCTCGAGTGGCGATAGTTAAAGAGCTCATATTTGTCTGTGGGAACTTCGCCAACTTGTTCAACCTCTCGCAAATGGTACCTTACTCGACGGTACGGAGTTAGCAGTCCCTCGCTGTTTGTATAGCCAGCGTCGGCTAGAAAATACCAACCTTCTGGCACCTTAAAGTCTCTCGAGAGAGCGTTGGCCAGCACTCTCCCATTGTGGGCGGAGCCCTCCCAGCCCGCTAAGACGTATACGAAGTTCCCATCAAAGTCAACTGCGGCCAGTACGTTTTGACTCGACTTTCCATAACGACTGCGGAATCGCTTTTGATCTTTGGCGGGCACGTGGATACAAATATGAGTCCCACCTAGCGCGCCAATACAATCTTGAAAAAAAGGAAACCGTTGTGGGTCGTTGCGTATATGCGCCGGCACGGCAGGTTTAGCAGGCCTCACCACCTCTTTATAGAGCCGGAGGAGGGCGTCGAGAACTTCATGAAAGCAACTTTAGTTTGTGAGTAAGCTGCTTATATCCTTAAGTACTGATTGTGACTGACTGTGATATAGAATCCAACGAGTGGCCACATCGGTAGCGTGCGTTTCGAAAACTGGCCCCTTGAGCGCAAATATACAAGTATATAAGCGTTTTTTCGGCTACTATATGCTCCTTGCCGCCCACTAACTCGCGAACCATAAAGCGGTTGACCAAGGCGTTGAATACAGGCTCGCGGAGGCGAGTTTCGCTGTACAACTGCTCAGGATTACTTCTGCAATCCTGGAGCCAGCGCTGCCCAAGACCATCGTACGGTTTGTGCGCTCGTACGCCCGTGGGCTCCTCTTCAAGGTGAGTGATTACAGCAGCAACTGACACTATGGCTGCCTCAACGCTGGCGACAACGATCTCACGATGGGTTGGAGGCATCACGTGCGCAAGAGAAATCGGTTACGGTAATAGAAACAACTCTGGTTTGTGGCCTCAAGAGGCAACTTTGTGGTCATGCAGGGTGCGGGAATTGGTGGCGTTGCTAGCGATTTCTGCCTCCGAAACTGCGCCGGAAACCGCTCAGCGACCCGAACACGCGCTTGTTCTCATTACGGTTACTATTTATTTTTGAAAAAAAAGGCCAGGCAAATTTCTGGCGCACCGAACAGAGCCTCAGTTACGTTGACCATGGCACACATGTGGATCCCGCAGAGCGTATGCTGCCAAAGTCGCATCCTAAGCCGATCATGCGGAGTTTATAGAGACCCTAGATCAGACTATCGATTGAAGAAGAACGGCGACCCAGATGCCGCTGGACATATCATCGCTTACTTGCTAGATGCTATGCCCAAGACTACCACCGAGGAGCTTGGTCTGGCCGACCTGCTGCTAAGGGCAGTGCTACCGCAGCTCGGTGAAGATTTTGCCCCAGTCGTGTCGGAGTCTATGAACGCCATCGACTCGTCAGACAGCGATTCGGTTATCGACGAAGAGCTAGACAGTAGAGACTCTGGCGAGGAGATTCCCAACGGCACACACTGGCGATGGCGAAGAGCAGGCAGAGCACACCGCAACACAACGCAAAAAGCCCTTCACCACGACCAAGAAGCGCGCTAACAAGGCGAACCAATCCTCTACTGCAAAATCCAAACGGACAATCATGTTTACTGCAGCACGCAAGGATAGGGCTCAATAAGCTACAATCAGTGCGGAAAGTATTAGGGAAGAGGCTATCACTACAGGATCGCCCACGGCTGAGGCTGCCGCTGCCGATGTCAGCGGTGATAATCTGCTACACGCCAGCAGCTACACGTAGAATGGTCCGTGATGAGTTCCGGTGGCTTGTGTGGTAGCATCCCTTTAAATTGGCTGTAGCTTACTCTCGTGCTGCAGTTTAGAGTTGCGTATAACTGTAGAGTAGCCGTTAATATGCTGTACTACTGCTGCAGGTTTATATGATGGCTGCTCGCCCCGCAATCTGAAAGAGAGTTACTAAAGGCAACGAGAAGTAAGTCCTGTTCAAAGTTGAGGCCCAAAGTAGAGTGAATTGGAGATAGAGTATCTACGCTAGCCCTAATGGCATTTAAACAACAGAGATAGCTACTTTCTCCAAGTATTTTATCTACGCCAGGAGCCAGGGCTTCTAGCGTAGGTGTTAGTGATGTCAGGGTGATTACAACAAATTCAACATATAAACAACACCGTCAACACAAAAGCCTCCCCAACGTCGTGCGCAGTACAATAACAGCAACTCCAATGACGGTAATGTACCCCTTATTTTCATCGTTCCCTATTTTCTATTAAGCATGGTGAAATCCCCTCCTCAGTGCGCCGCTATTTCGCCTAGACGGCTTCGTCTAGACTTTAGAAACTATTGCCGGCAATGCCATGCCGCCCCTTCCACAACTACCGATGATAATGGCTCTCGTATTCGTATTTTTTTACGGCACTTCCAACAGCCTGCCTCGGTCGTCATCATACTCGTCGTCGTTCTCGTCCATGTCCTCCAAGAGCGTCGAGCTTGCAAGGCCGCATCTCATCCGAACGACGAAACGGCACGCTAAACGATTCCACACTATACACCGAGAGTGAGATTATCGACAAGGAAAAATTTGTCGCCAACTCGAATATTCCTGCGTCCCTGTATTGTTCATCACTTCCAAAACGATGAAAAACCACAGCGTCCTCGAACGCTTGTGATTGGAATCAAGGGTTTACTACAAAATCGCCATTGCTCGAAAATATCTTGAAGAAAACAAGAGCCACAAAATTACTACCGTGGGCAGCGATGCCATTTACCTCACTATAGCCGGCGTGAAGGGTCACTGATTGACAGAATTTTCGACCCGGCTTGAGAGTTTGGGTGCTGTTAGGCACTGGCGGCGGCAACGGGGAAGAATCTCTCAATCGAAGTACCATAGGCCCAACAGCCGAACTTCATTATTTGCGCGGTGGTCGACGAGCTTGACATGATATAGCAAGACAATATGCATGATAGTAACAAACGAAAGCATTCCAAACATCCGGCGACACTCGATATGGCCGCGAGGATCGAAATGACTAAGCACTTGATTAGTACTTGGTTCGATTAGTCGCGGGCGGGGGCTGAAGTCCTGCGTGCCACTACTGGCCGTAGATGCAGGTGCAGGAGCAGCCGCGTTTGATGTCAGGGCCGGACGTTGTCTTGCCATGGCTTACTGGGCGAGGATGATCCGGCGAAGTCACTACTCATCGTGCCGGCCCATACCCGGTCTTGACTTCGGGCCCGTGATTGGTATCATGCTGCCGCACCATACCTGTCAGCAGCCTAATCGACGCTGCGGCCATGTACGACCAGACAACTGTGGACCTTAGCAAGAACGTGCACGGTATGGATGACAAGACCAAGACTTCACTCGCCAACGGCAAACACTTGCGTATTATGTAGCTCATGTCGGCCTACCCCTTTGTCAACTACCTTACTGCGGGATAGCAAAGATGATCGCTACCTCTATAACCAGTTCAAGGAGATGGACGAGATTGCTCGTAGCCGGAGCCTCGAAGGAGTGATATAAACGTCCAGCGGACTGCCCGAGCCCGAGCCTTAGCTCAGAGGCACATTCAGCGAGATATAGAAAGTGACACTGATTAAGTATTTGTCGGAATATCGGCATGTATCAAAGCCATCTTCACATTACTCGCACAGTTGGTGGATAAGCTTGTGGTTCATTCGCAGGGGCCGAATTGTGTGAGAGAATCGAATTTATGTATGGTCGATTGGAAATATGAGACCAGTATCCAAATTAGTATGTGACCGAAATTCAGATTAATATCCTGTTTCCTGACTTACACCCATCTTTCTCAACTTGGCATCGTTTGCCAAATTTATAATTGCCCTAGAGCAATCAATAACGCCACATAATGAAAATTTTGCGCAGAGATCTTGAATAGATAATGAAATTCGCAAATTTCGGGTGGAGCTTCAGGAATTCGACCCAAGGAAACTTCATGTTGGAAGAGCATTGAATGTGTTTAGAAAAAGAATCCACCCTCCAGAAGCACTATATTATCATTTTTTATTATAGCATTCAGAACCTCCCCAGCTGCGTTGGCCACCTCTTCGCGCGTCGTGGTTATACGTTTCTCATGTCGGTATTCTCTGTCAATGTTCTCCCTAAGCTGCTCCAAATGGCTCAAAGAGCCAATATTCATACAGAATTTCGAAATTTGCTGATTGTTCACTGTTTTAAATAAATCCCTAATTGGCTTCAATATCGCATCTGTTTGTCTCAGCCTCGAAACCTCTAGCTCAATTGAAGAAAATATTTCAACTATGCCCTTTAAAAATAGGCTATGACTTAGGGATAAGCTTTAATTGCTAGCACACAGCGCATATCCTGCAGTTATGCACGCAAAGTTCGTCGAGTAGTTTTCTCAGAGTTCAATTTTCGATTACCCAGGTAGGTTTGGCTATCCCGGGCTCTCTAATTCCACACCACTGAAACAGCATTGCTCTGAATGCATAGTTGACCTATCAAAGCAGTTGCACTACCGGATAGTCTGCCGAATAGTCAGACTATCAGCCGTGTTGTATTCCCGACTACCGTCGCCTTGACTCAGTCGTCTCAGTCGTGTCAGCCCGCTCTGGGAGGCGCAACAACAACATGACATCTGCTATATATGGTATCACCAACCTTTGGACAAAGGCCCTCCGTAGTCTCTATGCTTTTGAATATACTACCTTGCGCGTAGGCATTTCAAGATCCCGAGGTCATTGCTACAATCGGTAGTTTACTGGGTCACTGCGAGAGTACAGATATCGTCCTTTTCAAAACTACATGGGTGATCCTGACGACAGCTAGACCCCGCAAACTTAGATCAAGTACGTAGTGTACCTTCAATCGGCCTCGGTCAAACAGTTGAAGCTCAAAGCGGTCGCGCTTCATGCAAGGGAGACTCGGCAATGGAATCGGAATCGGAACGGCTCCCCATAAAACCCCACTTCACTCTCCCTATAAACATTGACACGCGGGGTCAACTTGAGTTGACAATTCATACAATACATCTCGTATATTCTTTCTTATCGCCAAAGTCTAAGTATCGAAGTAATTGCTTCTCATCTGCCGTCATTGTATTGATCATTTGAAATATCGCCGCCCATCATGGCCTCTGCACCACCTGTTGCAGACTGGCAGGAATTGGCCAAGTCAAAAAGAGACTCTGTAGCAGCCAAGATACCCAAAGACTGGCTTCTCCCTTCTTCCCTAACCTCTCAATATACCGAAACCTCGACGCTTAACGTCCTTGACGTACCCCGAACATGCGGTCTCCTGACCGAGCAAGAGCTAGACATCACCGAGAACCACGATGCCACGGCCCTCGTCCAGCTCATGTCCACGGGGAAGCTTACGAGCGTCGCCGTCGTGACCGCCTTCTGTAAACGCGCGGCCATCGCCCACCAATGCGTAAACTGCCTCACTGAGATTTTCTTCGACATGGCGCTCTCCCGCGCCCGCGAATGCGACGCCTACCTCGCGCGAGAAGGCAAGCCCATCGGCCCCTTGCACGGCCTGCCCATCAGTCTGAAAGACAGCTTCAACGTCAAGGGCACCACCGCGACCATTGGCTATGTCTCCTTCATTGCGAACCCGCCCGCCACAACGAATAGCGCCCTCGTCGACATCTTGGCCCAGGCTGGCGCAGTCTTCTATGTCAAAACCAACCTGCCGCAGACCATGATGACCGCAGATTCCCACAACAACATCTTCGGCCGCACGCGCAACCCCCACAACCTCTCGCTCACCTCCGGCGGCTCGACAGGCGGCGAAGCCGCCCTCGTCGCTATGAAGGGCAGCGTCCTCGGCATGGCCACCGACATCGCGGGCTCCGCGCGCATCCCCGCGCTATGCTGTGGCATATCGTCCATCAAGCCGACGGCCAGCCGCATCCCGTTCGCAGGCGGCGTAGCGCCCGGCCGCATCGGCGCGCCGTCGCCCATCCTGCCCGTCATCGGGCCCTGCGGACGCTCCATCCGCGACTACGCGCTGCTGCTGCGATCGGTCATTGATGCCACGCCGTGGAGCCTCGACCCCTTGACGCTCAACGTGCCGTGGCGCGCCGTCCAGCCTGCGCAACGCCCGCTGCGCTTCGGACTCGTCAGGGGCTTCGCGCAGCGCCCGCTGCACCCGCCCATGGCGCGCACGCTGCGCAATACAGCGGCCACGCTGGAGGCCGCGGGCCACGTCGTTGTGCCGCTGGACGGCGAGGTCCCGTCGCTGTACGACGCGGCCATGCTATCCTTCAAGTTCTTCATGCTCGACGCATCGAATCTGGCAGCGCAGTACATGGCGGCGGGCAACGAGCCGCCGATTCCCTCGCTGGCGACGTCGTGGCCTCAGGAGCTGCGCAACTGGACGCCGACGCTGGACGAGCTGTTCGACATGAACCTTGCGCGTGGCGCCATCGTGAAGACGTGGTCGGACATTGTGGTGCGCCACCATCTGGATGCGATTGTGATGCCGGGGTATCAGGGCGTGGCGCCCAAGCACGACACCTACGGCATCTCATTTTACACTTTGGTGTTGAATCTGCTGAATTGGCCGGCGGGCATATTGACCGTGGGGACGGCGGAGAAGGAGCGGGATCGGGAGTTTGTCGAGAGCGGGGCGGCGTACGAGCCGGCGTATGATGCGGAGACGAGCGAGGGGGCGCCGACACATGTGCAGGTTGTGGGGCGGCCGATGATGGACGAGGAGTTGCTGGGGGTCATGGAGGTGGTCGAGGGGCTGATCAAGGGCGTGGTATAGATGCGAGTCTACAAAATGGCAAGTACATGTCTGGCGGATAGACCAAAGAGCAGCCTACACCGACTCCCCTGCCACGCTCTTGATCCACGCAACCGTCTCCCCAATCCGACTCAAAAACGGACTGTGTCCCGCATTGATCCGCGTAACCGCAATTTCTGCCCCTGCGTCCTGCACCCCCTTGATCATGGCCTCTTGCGCAAACGCGGGGATCGCCTTATCCAACTCGCACAATAGGTACGCGCTCGGAATCTGCTTCCGGGACGCGGCCGTCGTTTTGGCGTAGAAAGTAGCCAGGGTTTGGGACTGCAGTTTGGAGGACCAGTGCTGTTGTTCCGCTTCGGAGAGGTCGTTGTAGAAGACTGAGGGGTCTGTGGCGTAGACGTAGGCCTCCTATTGAAGTCAGTTGGGAAAAAAGAGGAGGGCACAGAGATATGCAGTTGCGTGGGATAAGTCGGGGAGCAAATTGGTGGGAGGTAGTACTTTGATGTCGAACCACGGCGGTGCTTCGCCGCCAACTGCATCCATCAAGCATACGCCCTCTGGCACAATGAACGCAGCTAGATACCATACTCGCACAATTCCGCCTTTCTTCCCATCTGCCTCCCGCTCCTTCTTGCCAAGCCCTGTTAGTCCTGTGCGTGCAAGAATGCCGCCCCAGCTGTGTACTATAACTGCGACGTCGTTGCCATCGCCAATTGCTTCTTCGACCAAGGAGCAGAGCACGGATATATCGTCAGACAAGTCTTTTGGGGTGGCTGCACCGACGCCAGGCATTTGGCGGGCGAAAATATTATAGCCTGCGTCTTTAAGTTGGCTGGACACATCGTCCACGTAGAATGGGCTGTGCTATGCGCTAAGGACGAGGACGATGTTTGGTTTAGGCATGGCAGAGAAGTTGAATGTATGCTAAATGAAGAGGGTCGATATGATAATGTCTGGAGAAGAGAGGCTGAATTATAGTTGGAGCACTACCCGAAATTTTCTTGAAAATCAACTGGTATTGGGTAATGTTTGCGGGGGACCAGACGTTCAATATCTCGGATCCGAGATCGGTACAACGAGGTTGTTTGGTAGCACGCCGCTGTCAGATAGACCCTTATCCGAAATGCGCCAAGAGTCGCTAGGCCCAAGTGTGCTCGAAGTGGAGTTACAGACACGACGTATACCGTAGTTGCCAAGGGAAACGGGGCGTAAAGCAGAATTGATCAAAGGCGAAGCGGAGGTCACTAGTTTTGTCTGTAAGCCTTTAGTGTGCGCCATGTTCGGTTTGTGTCAGCCTATGACGCAGGTATACATGACGGATATTGATTCAGGGTCTAGAGTACATGGTGAGATTGGGTATTATGGTTGACTCGCTATTGGGCAGTGCCACCTGACAGGACGCCGAAACACCGAGGGCCCGTCTCTCTCGACAGGCCGGGTGCCGAAACAGCACATGAAAGGCGTCTAGAAGAAGCGCCACCAGACGAAGACAATGATGATGAAGACGAGGCCGCCAACAGGGCCGTACTGCTTCAGCAACAGCTCCCAATTGATGCGCTCGGCCGCCCTTTTGTACTTCCTGCTGTCTTCGCGCAGCCGGCTGGAGATGTCGCCCATCCTCTCGAGGCTGTCGCCGCGGTACAGCAGATCCTCGATATTCTTTGTCATGACCTGGGTGACGTCTTTGAGCTCATCGTTGAGCTTGTCGAGGTTCTGCGTGGCTCTCGAGTCCTGGTACGTCTTCTTTGTGCGCTGGATGAAGGTGTCGAACTCGACAAAGGCGTAGGGCCGACATGCCGGGGAGAGATACTGCTGGGGCTGGTAGGTCTGGGTGAACTCGGAGGAGAGGTCGGAGAGGTAGGTGAAGGCCAGCTTGCGTGGATAGGAGCGGTCGCAGATGCAGAGGAAGCAGAGGTCGCCGTTGATGACATAGCTGGGCACGGTCAGTGGGGGGCACACATGCCCGGCACAGGGGCGGGCCATTACTGGTACGTGTAGGAGCCGCTCTCGATGCTCGCCTGGGGCTCTGCGTTGCGGTTCAGGCGGCGCTGCACCAGCTTGACCTTGCCCTTGACCTCATTGAACTCTGCGTCCGTCTGTGCGATGTGAGCGTCACGTGCGCAGGCCGGGCGGGGTGTGGAAGGGCCCTACCTCGCCATCGTCGACTGATGCCGTCAGGATGAGGCCTGCATCGTGGTTAGGAAAGAGTCGCGGCGCGGGGGGGTGCCGGATTCCGCTCACCGTCAAGCCGCGATATGATCGTGTGTTTGATCATGGCTCAGTCCAAGCAGCAATTTGGGACAGAGATGGGGGTGACGGAGGAAGCCAGGTGTCGTTGGCCATGGGGGATGGCCTTTGTCCTGGGTTGCGGACACTGTGCGGAGGTCACGGACCACGTCAACGACAGACCATATACCTCGCCAGCGCTCTGCCAGCCTGCTAGTCGCCTTATCTGCTCTCCTGCCTCGTCCTCAAGCCCTCTGTTCCTTGTCCTGCATATGTCCTCTCGGCCATCCATTTGCTCTCTGATCCATCGCCGCTTGGCGCCCCGGACAAGATGCTCAGCGAACCTTCCTCTAGTCGAACCACACTCTGCCCCCATCAATCACCTAATACAAGTGAACCCACACGCTTCCCAAAAAACCCCGTAATAACCCACAACTAAATTGTTGTGCCACCAAGTCTCTCTCTTATGCCTTCTCATCCGTTGCCGCCCGAGTCCTGCCTTGTTTCATTCACTTCTCCATAAAATATTATCCAAAGACTAGTCGGGCTCGCATCCACCCAAGTCCTCTATTCGCGCGCCGCTGCCCTCGGTGCTGGTGCCATGTCTCTACCAGTACGGTAAGTCCGAGCTTCTCCATCTGTCATTCAACCCCTCAACAAACGGCCCAGTGACGTCTCCCACGACCTCGAGCTACTCGCCTGCTATTGTGCCTCTGTTCACCTCCCAAATACTTGCCGCCCTGTTTCAAGTTAGACCCACTCTCTCGTTCCTATTGTATTCCACTGTATCCTATTGTATCCCACTGTATCCCATTGTATCCCACTGTATCCTATTGTGATTCAATTCTTGATCCTCCACAATACCAGCACCGCATACCAGTTCTAACCACTTAGACAGCCCGCCTCCCTCTTGCTCTAAACCCTCAACTCTCCAACACAAAGAAGCTCCATCGACACCGCCTGCAAGCAAAACACCAACAAAATCAGCAACAATGACTTGGCGCAAGTCGGACTCGTCTTCTCTCTCTTCACAACTCTCCTCACCTCCTGAGACAGTAGCATCTCTTGCTTCCAGCTCTCCATTCCCACCGGCTCCCAAAGATGACTCTTTTTCTAGACTGGAAACAGCTATTGTATCATTGGTGCCGGGCGCAAGAACAGCAACCAAGTGCCAGCCATCGTCTCCAGTCACGCCGACAGCACTCCAGTCTGCCACCAAGCGCAGCCGCGACGACGACGAAAATGAAGAAGATGACTCACCTCCACCTAAGAGGCCTGCAACTTCAGCCAATGCTAAAGGGAAAGCAAAGGCTCCCCAGAAGAAGCCTCTGGCCAAAACCACAGGCCCAAAGAAGCCCGCGAAGAAAGCCGCTCCTCCCCTACTACCCTCCACCCGCCCAACCCGCATCCGCAAAGTCCCCGAGCGCTTCGCGTCTCTCCCAACCCCCAAACCTCTTCCGCGCAAACGCCCCACCAAATCCTTCGACCCGACCTACCTCACCACCAGCCCGTCCTCGCGCCTCCTAAAAGCGGACATCTTCCACCTCCTCCTCGAGCCCGCCGCCTGGACCTCTCTCACCCCAGCGCAACAAACCACCCTGCTCTCCATGCTGCCCCAATCCGGCGCAACCACCGCCCTCATCGCCAAACTCGCCGCCGGCGAGGAGATCTCCCGGCCCCGCGAGTTTACCCTCAACAACAACTGCTTTCGCACCGATGTCGCCAAGTTCAAGGAGGACCTGGGTAATGGCCATTTGATGCCTGGGTGGCTGGCTAGTGCGCGCAAGGCAGTGGGCGAGCGCGCTGAGGGCAAGTTTGATCAGTGGAAGGCTGCTGAGGCGGAGGCTTGGTGGGGGCAGAAGGGGGATGTGGTGTAGGTGTGGGGAAGAGATGGTTGAGGATTATTGATTTAGTGGCTTGCGATACGGAGATATGGATTTATTAGGTTGCGATACGATGTGATATGGATTTATTGGGTTGCGATACGATGCGGCATGGTATGTGTGCTAGGATTTGATAAAAGGGATATGGTGTACCTGGTGTTTTTTATGGTTGTTCGTGGCTTCGGGCTATCTTGCGCTCCTGCTTTATGTCAAATCATGTGTCATGAAACTTTTCTTTTGGCTTTCGTTGTGAATATTTGTGTGGGTGAGTGCATTCCTGATGATGCTGACTGTGTTTTTTAAAAATATGTTTGGGCACATTTCTACCTTTTTGGTGCTTGTTTGCTGCCAAGTTATTTGTGAGTTGGCCGATTGTTCGTTGTGGAAATGGCAATCGAGCATGTTTACGGTTTGAGAAACTTAATCGCCCCGGTTTGACGACTACGGTAACACGGCTGTCAACAGAAAGTCATTATTATGATAGGAAAAGAAGCCGGATTGCAGATATTGGGTGATAGTATGTTTGTACCTAGTTCATTTTTATTCCTCACCGCTGCCGATTTAATCAAATGCAGATACCAACCAGCTATTTGACGTCTATATAAACTACTTTTTCTGCAGCTAAATTTACTACGTAAAGCTAGCTCATTTGCCAACATAGTCCTGCTAGCAAAACTAAACCACGGTATATCGTAACGGTATCCATGGTTATATATACCTCAACTCAGGGGCACAATCTTTGATAGCACTAAATCGCCGCCACCAGGCTCTCAACCTACATCGAAAATCGAATGCAAAGATGCCATATAGTAAGTTATTGAAACCACGAAACTCGATTTACAGTTGTGGCGTTTTCGTGTACCATCGCCTGATTTTAGGATGGGTCAACAGTCGCACAATGAAAAAGAAGGGGCTCGTTTATCGCTAACAACGGATAAAGGTTCTTGAGGGCACAAAGAATAGCGGCCATTCTGTAGATACCCAAATGGCTGATCTTTGTTCGAGCTTGGCCTGAATTGTGTTCGACACTGCAGAATCGAGGACAGCTCTAGACAGACTTATGGAACTGGCCACGCTCGTTTTTCAACCTAACGAAGCCGTCCAAACGACCTGCCACCGGAACATTCTCGCCAGCGCGCCTGCCTAAAGACCTAAGTGAATGTTTATGTCCATCCACGGGGTTCCCCCGGTCCCGCGCCCCCGCCAACGGCCCGCCGCAACCCACGTGAGTTAAGTGAATTACAGCACAAGTGAATCAACATCGTTTCTGCCTGAGACTACCCCTGCTAAGCAGCACTTAGCGCCAAGCCCTGTGTCTCTACATAGGTCTGCGGGATCTGCTCTTTTTTTTCTTTTTTTCTTTTCTCTCTCCCCAACCATTGTCACTCAACTTCCCAGTCAACTCAACCAGCGTGAGTAAGCGACCAAAGTTACGACAATTTACGAGAACGACAACACTGTTCACACACAATTGAGCTTCCGCCGCTCTTTTCACAAGCGAACAAGCGAACAATCGAAGAATTTTCAAGATGGAGGATCATCCGATGCCAGATGCCCCGCCCTATGAGGAGGTGCCTACCTATGAGGAGCAGCCTACTCATGAGGAGCAGCCTACTCACGAACAGCAGCCCGTCCATGAGCAGCAGCCCGCCCATGAGCAGCCGGTCCAGGAGACGCCCGTGGGAGAACTTTCTGACTTGGTTCCCTATCAGCTGCTCTCTAGCATTCACGACGCCTTCACGAAGGCTCCTCTACGTTTAAGGAATTCCTCCGGCATGATGACCCCTCTATTTCATGAGGTTTTGTGCAAAGCCGGCGATTTGCCTACGCTTCTTGGCATACCCACGAACGTTGTAATAGACGTGCTGATGCGAACTACCGCCAGCATGATTGCTGCCGGTGCCTGCGGTCCCATGATCGCAGCCTTCAAGAAGATGAGAATCCCAGTACCACCTGGGAAGGACGCACGTACCTGGAGGAACAACGTAAACGCCGTGTTCGAATGGCTTGATTGGTACCTCAAAAATGATGCCGATTTGTGCGCAGCGTTCAAAGAACAACATGAGCACTATATAAACCCACCCCCATTGAAGGATTGGGAATGGAAAGTGAAAGCGGACGAGCTGACGCGTGTGCTGTTAGCCACTATGCGGTCTGATATAGACGAGGCTGAAAAGGAAGCGCTGACAGATGGGCTGTGGACCAATAAGCGGCCTAAACTAAGCAGTGCTGGGAGGAAAGCGCTGTTGGATGAGCTGATAGCCACCATGGAGCCTGAAACGAACGAGGCTGAGAAAGAAGCTAAGAAAGAAGCTGAGGAAGAAGCTTTGGAAGAAGAATATAAAGCGGTACTAAGGACCGAACTGCAAAAAAAGGAGGAAGCGAAGGAGATGGAGATCAAAGAGAAGAAGGAAGAAGAGGAACGATTGGCGAAAGCTCGAATTGTTGAAACGGGCGACCTTCGTAAAAAGTACGCACCCGAGGGTTTTGAAGAGGATTGGGAGCAAGCATACAACGGACTGGAATTGGATTATAATTCGTTGAAAATGGAATACCTCCTTGCTACCTCAGAGAATGCTGCCCTGCTCCGAAAACTGCAACAAGCAACGCCTGAGGGGCACCTTCAGGAACTCAAGAACATCAAGGACCAACTGGCTGCGGCGAATGCGACGATTGCAGAGCAAAACGGCCAGATCCAAGCTGGCAGTCAAAGCATGAAGGGGTTCCAAGAGGGAGCGCAGGGAAAGCTGGAGGAAGCCAACAAGGCAATCGATAAGTTACAGGACGATAAGGGTAAATGCGTAGATCTTATCAAACTGCTTAACAAAAAGGTCAAGCTGCTTGAAGAAAGGCTTGGCAGTATTTCCAGGGGCCGGGGTAGTGCCCTTCAACAAAATCATACCAGTGCAAAGACACTAAAAGAAGCCGTTGCCGAGTCGCAGCTTGAGGCTGAACGTCAAGCCCGGCTTGCCATGGAGCGAGGAGCAGCTCTGGACCAGATGGAAGATGCCTTGGAGAAGGAGAAGCAGCGTGCCGACGATAGCGAGCACGAGAATTATCAGATGAAGTTGGCAGCAGAGCAACAAATGCAAGCTGCGATTCAGCAAGATGTGGCGTATGAAGAACTGGAAGAGCAGGCGTTGGTCACCCTGCGACAGGTAAAGCAAGAGTTGGAGAAGGAGAAGCTACGTGCTGACGACAGCGAGCGCGAGAATCATCAGATGAAGTTGGCGGCAGAGCAGCAAATGCAAGCCGCGATTGAGCAAGACGTGGCTAGGGACCACGCGTATGAAAAACTGGAAGAGCAGAGGTTGGCCACCCTGCGACAGGTAGAGCAAGTCCTGGAAGAGCAGAAGCTGCGCGCCGATGAGAACGAGCGTGCCCTGCAACAGGCAAATCAAGCCCTGGAAGAGCAGAGGTTGGCCACCCTGCAACAGGCAAACAAAGACCAGGAGGAGCAAAAGCTGCGCGCCGACGAGAACGAGTGGGCTCTGCGACAGGCAAATCAAGCCCTGGAAGAGCAGAAGCTGCACGCCGATGAGAACGAGCGCGCCATGCAGCAGGTAAAGAAAGAGCTGGAAGAGCAGAAGTCACTCGTCGCCAAGAGCGAGCAAGACCTGCAACAGCTACGTGAGAAAGCGGAGAAGCAGGCACAGGGCTCGGTGGAACAGGGAGAAGCCCGTGGAGCGATAAAGAGGTCGGGATCTGAAACCAGTAAGTGCTTAGGCAGTCTCCGATCCTGTCCATTGCTAACAGCCCCACAGGACGTCTTCCAATCCGCACTCCTCGCCGCGCTGGACCACTCGTGTTCAGCACCCCTCAAGATGATACTTTCGTACCTCTCAACAACCTCTTCCATCCTTCGTCCACTGCCCGCTCAAGCAGGGTCGGGACGCCACTAAGGAATGCGAACAAGAAGGTTAAGGTATCGGATGAGACGAGCGAGGCAAGCGAGCTGAGCGAAATCAGCGATGTGAGCGCTCTTGGAGCAGAGATAACGAAAGGTCAAGGTGAACAGCCTGCGAGCAGCCCCCAGTCGAGTACACCATCATCAAAGCGTGAGACCGGTGGAGAAGTCAGTGACGGAGAGGCTAGCAGCCTCTCTCAGTCGAGTACACCATCGGCAAAGCGCAAGAATGACGGAGAAGTCAGAGACGGGGAGGCGTCGAGCAAAAGGGCAAGGAGGAGTATCGTCGCAGCGCCGGTACGAAGGCTAGCACTGGACCTGGGTAATATCCCAGTGCTGGCAAGGCCCGACGGTGCTGCTCCTGTGCCTGCCACTATAGGCTTGCAGGCTAATAGTCCTTCGACTAGAATGGCTGTATCATCGACCTCGCCAGTGAGACGGAGTGGACGCAGCGTTGCAAGGCCACAGAGCTACAATGTCCAGAGACTTGTCGAGCAGGCTTCCGGGACTCCAGCGAGAGTCAATTTACCATCAGCTCGCAAGAGCTCTGCTCCACGGTCGCGGTCGCCCACCAAGCAATCTGGTAGCCCAAAGAAGCGCTGATGGTCTTGAGAAAGGCGTCGGACGAGGAATGGATAGTTGAAGATTGGATTGATTTGGTACTGCGATGGCTGATTTTCGAGAAATGTAGCAGGACACTCATGTGTTTGAATTCCAGGGTTTCCTTCTAAGTACATATTAGCAGATAAGAGGAAATCAGTATGCTCAGTTACAGGGTTTTTGAAAAATCTCTGCAATAATATATGTGAAATGCGCTTTACTCTTTAACCATCTTTATCCAACAGCTATCTTGATGGACACATCGTCAAGTTCGATAGAGCATTGTTTGCAAGAAGAAAAAGGTTGCGACAATCTCATGGACCATAATTACCACCGTGACTCAGTTACTACCATGAACGTGACCAAGGACCATTCTCCCGCCGAAAATTTATTTGAGGATGCTGTGCGGAGGTAGCCAGGTTTTAATAAAGGCTCAGTCTTGGTAACCACGGTACCAAAAGAAGCCCTTACGTCGAGGAAACATGGTTCTACAACCGCAATGGATATATTAAACACACGTTTGACCTCTACTAGAGATCATCCTGATCTGAGTTTACCTAGTTCCTAATTCTAAAACAAGAAAACTATTACCCCGCAACGCACCAACTTCCGTGAGCATGCTGGACTCTTTCTATCTCTTTCTCCTCTCAGTCCACAACATCATACGAAAGACGTTTGGAATGACCATAGCATGCTCACACGAAATCACAAAGGACAATTTCCTTCGAACTCTTACCCCCGTCCGCGTGGAATCGCTCACAGAGGAATGTGCCATCTGCCTGGAGCTTTTGTGCAGCGCGCACACAGCTATTCGCATTCCTACTTGCGGCCACGCGTTCGGTGCAGAGTGCCTCCTGAGTTGGTTCGGCGAGGGCAAAAATACTTGCCCTATGGACCGCTACGAACTCTTCCCTGCTGTTTTCTCCGCTCCTGTGTACCGAGCAATTAGCTACTTGGAGTACAATGAAGGGGATCGTTGCGTCTACCGCGGCCGTTTCACGCGCTCTGGCAACCGTAAATTCCTATCTCTCCTGTACCTTGAGGTCTGTGATTATCACTCTATCCCCAGGAATATGGTACCTGAAGAGGACCTTAGATGCCTCATTCTTTACGCCTTGCCAGGAGGCATCAACCTGAAAATGCATGCGTATCTTGTGCTGCAGCAAGTAGCGCATCACATATCAACTTATTGTTGGCCAGGTCTTGAGGACATGTTGAATTTGAAGGATTGTGAGAAGGAGATTTGGGCAGTGCTTGGTTTACCCAATGAGTATTGATCGGGTGGGAGGGGGTTCGTTGTTGTCAATGCATTGTTTGTTTGGTGGAAAACACTATTTTTTCATGGTTAGCTGCTGCATTTACTGGGTAAATTCGAAGTTTTCGCGAGTCGAAACATCTTGGCCATGTGCGATTTGTGTGCTGAATTTTGAGCATCTAGGTACGGAGACCATGAGGGGTTGAGCGTGACTCGGATCGGGTTCAACATCAATGCAATCTTTGATGTCACTCGTGGGGTTCGTAAAAACCACGATTAAATCAAGTGTGGCCTTGGCACAATGCAAGAAATCATTTTTGTGCATATAGTTGATGCCACTGTGAAGCAACGCACCTTGTAGGCGTGCGGCTATCTCCCCCCCACAAAGGCGTTGCACGTCACAGCCTAGGACTTTGCACGAAATTAGTATTTAGATCATGAAATTAGCCAAAAGCTCCTAGACCACAATTTTTGATGCGATGCTTTGTGTATTTGTGGCAAACGCCGACGGAATGCATGTCACATGATTGGGTGACTAAAACCGTGCTCAAAAATATCGCTGACACTATTGAACTTGTTTGTTCACCACTCTTGCCTTGAACTTCTTACAGCGCCGCCGCTGCCAAGCTGAAAATTGCACACGCTGTTAACATGTGCTTAGATTAATTTTGTTAACGAACACATTTAGTGGCACCTCTCTTCTTCAGATATTCTGGCAGTCCTTGCAAGCCAGACGTCAAATCGGACGGCCGCGGCCACTCGAAGAATTCTCACCACTAGAGGTTCATATTCACCCCACAACAATAGGAACCGCGCTATTGTGCAAGCTATCGTGTCCCTGAACTGGTTCACCTACTATTCTCTTACTTCCACAGCTCAAACTCCACAATTGAACCTCCTAAATTCAGCTCCCAAATCCAGCCTCCGAAATTGAATCTCCACAGCTCAGCCCAGCCCTTGACAGTTACAACCAAGGCGAGCATCTACACAACTCCAACGTTTTCCAACCAAATCGATACTAGAACGGAGCTTATCAAAACTACCATTTTCCAAATCCCATAGGCATGAGCTTTACCATGTCATCAGCGTTAGCTTCTCCGGGCAAAAGCACATCCTCTATGGTGTTGCCAACTCATGTGGACGGCTTCATCGATCTCAGGGTTTTGGCCGACATCCACCAAGCTCTTTGCATGAGCGTTCTCGATGACGACCTCGAGTTGGCCGCGTGGGTGAAAGACCAATTCCTATTCGAGCCCATCACTGGAGAGGGCCGTGAGATTCGGACATCCGAAGGCTTTTCTAAACTTGACCGGGCTTATCGCAGGGTTCGTTTACTTACCAACAAGGCCCAAGACAAATGGCCATTCTACGATAAGACTTGGAAAAAGATGTCCAGTGCTACTGTAATGAACAACGCGCGAGGTGAAGCGTCTCCAGGGGTGAGCTTGCCTGGCATGAACACTGGATCGCTTGACTCGTTAGTTCGAACTGACCACAGTGCACACAAGGGTGAGTTTACCAATACTAATAGCAAATGTTAGAGGAATAAACTAATTTTTGGCAGGCGAAGCTTCTGCGTCACCCGGGTTTGTCCCTTCTGCCACCCACAAACCTGCCAGGCAGCAGTCGCAACCCCAGCTACATCAACACTTGTCTGCGAGCCCAGTTCTGAATACATCTGAGCCTATTCCGTCGGCTCATCAATATCAGATAGAAGGCATTTCGCATGCCGATGATACTTTCAAGGCCAAAGAGAAGCAGGGGTCGGTACATGAAGCGGATTCTGATTCCCTCCCCAAGTCAGATCCAGCAACAAACTCAGGTACGTTTTATCCACATAGATGTATAATTTTGCATGCCGAAGTTGTTCAAAGACGTGCTATTGTCATCCTTTTGCTCGTTTCCAACGGCTATAGACCATCGCTAACTAATACACCCAAGGTCATTTGCCGCACTCTGAAGGTGACAACAGCGCTCGAGCTGAGTCTAGCTGCCTTGGGGCTGAGACCGCCCAGGCGCTATCAGAGGAGTCTTTTAACATGCCTATGGAAACTGTAGACATGTCAGACAGAATCCGAGATGGCGTTTCAATCCAGCCATCCACTGGCCATGCTGAATGGAACATCGGCCACATCAAGGTTCGTGGTCCAGATGGCCGCTACATACCCAAGAAAAAGGCTTCACCTAGCTCGGTAGCTTCTTCTCGAGCGACAGGCATTGCGAGGCCAAAGTCGGCAAAAAAATGTACGTGTATTTTCTTATTCTAACGAATTCGCATATCATGCCATGCTAATGTTTTGCAGCGAAAGTCAGCAAAGATACTCTATCAGATGCGGAGGAAGAACAAAGAATCGATATGACACCTGCGTCGGTCACTTTACAAGATGAGATTATAGCCAATGCGCTACAGACACCCGCCCCGGCTGTTCACAGCAAGTCGCGTGGTCAAGCTGGTAAGTTTTCGATTTTTTTTTTTGAGATTACGCAATCATATTGCCGAGCTTGGAATTGATAAAGGACCATGCTAACCAAAGAAGGCCCCAACAGCGAGAACGATCTTGTAGCAGTTGACACAACTCTTGTGGTGCATGCTGATAATGATGTGGACAAGACGAGTGACGGTTCGATAAGTGAGCCCACCAGCACATATCCCTCTACTGTTTCTAGTGGCATGGCCTCAAGTGGTATATTTATTCATCTTGTACATAAGCATTGAAAACTAATACTAGTAGAACCTCCTCGAAAATTCACTCTTGCTGCAGAGTCAGATCCGGTAATTTCGAACCTCGATAGGCTTCCTCCGAATTCTTCCCGGAAGCATAAGCGCAAGAACGAGGCTGCAATTCCTGAAGGACCGAAGCGCAAACGTGGTAGGCCCCGATTGTCAGAACAGCGCAAATTAGATGCAGGTGCAGATGAGAAGAAAGACCGAGAAGAGTCGACGGCGGTATCTGAAGAGCCAGTCGTGGTAGAAGAAGTCCCTGGAGGGGGAACACGCCGCACCACCCGCCGATCTGCTGCTATTAAGCCCGAACCCATCACACCTGCAAAGATTATATCTACGAAGCCTATTTCTAAGAAGGCGCATAACCAGGCAGAGGAGGAAAAGGATGAAAACAAGATGGATGTCGATGAAGAGGGGCAGGCTCCCGAATTGGAGGAGCTTGTTGTCAACAGGCTTGCGCCAACAAATCTGGTCAGGCTCAAAATACCCTCTATGGCTAAGATGCCATCTCAGCTATCTATATCTCTTCCCAAGGACCCTGCAGGAAAGGCAAAAGTTGATCGGCCCGTTCACAACTTACGCAAAATGCGCACTCCATCGAAACGATCCGGCCGGCAGACGGCGGTGCATGAACTCGATGACGCTCTCCACACTGTATCCAATGGTACCAGCCAGGGCGCTTCTAAAGCAGAAACCAAGCCCACTGCTAGCGCACCTGAAGAACTCACATCAGCGCAAACGTCGCCAGTGACCAACAACTCAACACTCGATACATCTGTCGATGATCATAGCGGCTCCACCAGCCCCGGAAAGATTGAGTATCTCGCCCGCGTCCACACCTCGAATGGCATAGTCGAATTGCCCATCGAACTCGAAAACTTTAAGGAAGAAGCCGAGCTCATCCACAAATATGCAGATTGGATGAAGGCAGAGGGTGGGAACCAGATCCCATATAGCACGTTCAAGTCAATCTACGGAATCGCAAAGAGGGGCTAGGTCTTTAGAGGGTAGGATATAGTTGCGTGATAGCAATTTATTCCACGGTAAGAAGGGATTCTAGGCTTCAGTAGGTAGCATAGGAGCAAGTCTGGTGCAGCGCACCATGATCGGCAGCTCATAGGCGTCCATTCGTGGATTGACGCCTTACATCTCGAATAAAGATGCTTGGAACTCCTAGTCTAGTTTCCCTTTCTCGTTTCACTGCGTCATCAATAGTTAAATCTACTCCGGTACAAGTTCGGCTTTCAGCGCATATTGACGTCCAATTGTATACGGGTATCTCTCCAAGCTAGGCAAGGAGCCTATGGCAACAAGTATACGTATAGTTGAGGGAAATAGAGTATCTATTATCTGAGGAAAATGGATCTTATTCCTAAGAGCAAACGTTCAAGAATGTCAACTTGACAAGCAAATGATGAAATTGTCCTGGACAACATATAAAAAAATCGTCGTGTGGAAAATTAGGTTCTGATGTCATGAAAAATCCCTGTATCAATTCTTTTGGATTTGGCAACGTGGTAAATCTAAGATTCTTGAAAGAAGATTGGCTAAGAGGGTTATAGTACCCCGATAGTCTCTATCGTTTGAGAGCGTGGAACATGGTTCGGCAATACGCTACATCCCCCTCTTAGCTACCAGACATATATAAACACCCACGGCTTGCCACGTCACTAAAGCTTTCATTAAACTGTCTAGTCATATTCATCGTCGATATAAGCATCATGAAGGTTTTTGACTTCTTACTTGCCTTTGCGTTCTCTTCGGTCGTTGTAAAAGCCAACGACCAACCAAAAAACACAAAAGTTTGTAATGAAAAATCCAAAGGCTCCCTCGCATGTGGTATTTAAAAGACTTCGGAAAGACTTATAGTATAAGCTAATTCTACAGACTCTCATATCTTGAGGCCCTGGACGATTGAGCGTTGTGACGGCCGCAAGTGGCGCACAATTAGGCAGTGTGAACTGTATGAAGAATGTGAGCTGCCTTTTACCTCTGTGTAGCGAGTCTGAAGGGTCACTGATTATTTTGGAAAGGCGACATTGACAGAATTTTCGACCCGGAAGACTTTCCAGAAACTTTCCATCGTTTTTGTCGTCTGGATTAGGTTTAGTGATAGCGGTTCGCCTTGAAAAAGAAATTTTTAATGGAGTTGATACATTGGGTTTTGTTCAATTGCCGTCGTTTTGGGTCCACGTTGCAATGGTAACGGTTCAATATCTGGTGGACATGACGGTCGCTTTGATAGAACTAGTAGTAAAGCAACCAAATGTTGAATCATGGATATCCTACAAGGCAGTAATGTTGTTGATATGATAATTATTATTGCATGAAGAGATCGTATGAAGTCAGGCCTTACCGCTATACTAGAATGCCCCATCCTTAGTCATCGAGCTGTGTGAGAGTGTTGAAGGAGTTGCGAAGTCTCTTATCATTTTTGGCTCGGACTTAACGTGATTACATCGTAAGTAACTAGGCTCATCTGATAAGAATTATGTGGGGATGCTGTAAACCATCTGCGGGTATGTGGTTCGCAAGGGCTCTTGCCGGCCGTTCTCTTGAGCCAGGACTGCTCTTTGATTCGACGGGTTTGAGGGATAGCTGCGGCATAATAACATTCGAGGCCCAATACAACCCATGGTAGTCAAATCAATCTTACAGCTCATATGCAAGGGACCAGATGTGGAGGTGACATCGCACACCTGAGAGAAACTACTAGAAACGCTAAACAAATCTGCAAGTTCTTCATTTCCAGTAGCAGAACTGACCTACGCTCACAAGCTGACATTGGACGGGATTGCTTAGCGTGCTGACTGCAATGCATTTACTGAGCGCTTTGGGTAGTACCGCATCCCTGCAACCCTGAACGGGCATACTTCTGCTCAGCTTCGTGCTCTAAAGCCAAAGGCTTCTCCCCTATGATGTTACCCGGCTCAAACCAATTCCTTCATATTATGCGACCTGGAGACGGAGAATCACGTGGTACTGCTGGCTAGTTCGCATCGTCTTTGGCAGCGTCCTCGCTCTTGCCGCAGTTCCTCCCACTTTACTTGGCATTAAGCTTCGGTGGTGTCAACGAAGTTGGCATCGCCAAACCCAAATAAACGAGATCGCGTTGCCTTGGGTTCGGCGGTTCCAATGCCATTAGGTATCTCTCGTACTAGGAGATGACAACGCGACACAGCCTCGTCAACAACCTATCGGCCCTCTGTGTGTCGAGTCAGCCATCCGCATTAGTCCTAGCCAGGTTGTCGAGCAGGCTGCATGAACACCATCTTCGTATTATTACCCGGAGATTCAATGACCCGTGCTCTCTACCCACACGCCGGGGCACCGGGTCCCACGCATGGGTAAGCCCTTCGGAAGATATGCGAAGTTCTAGAACACCCATCTGGCGGGTTCTCCGATCTCGGTTGCGCGTGGGGATGGGAAGAAGTAGCATCATCATCATCACTACGCCATATGGTCTTGGGCATCCCCATAGACACGGGAGGGTAGTAACACGGTGGTAAATTGCGGTGCGGTATGGCTTTCGATAGTTCGAGCAATTGGGATACACTTGCGGCCTGGCCCTCGGCAGCGGAGGAGGCAACGGAAACTCGAAACAAGCCGCAGCAGCCGCCCAATCAGCAACCCTGGGCATATATTCAACATAAGCGGTTGGCAGCGACCCCCTTCGCTTGCACTGTTCGACCGCGCTGGATATCCGCCGGGGCTGCGGGTCGTGGGGTGGTGGCTCCCGTCATTCAGTGTTTTTTCAGCATGTGGCGATCCAGACGAGCGCCATCATGACTGGCGTTTCCGTAAGTCTGCAAGTTCGAAATATTCATTCACAAACGGGGGTCCTGCGTGCATTACACGCTTGGCCAACAGTGGAGCCCTGATCCGTCCTTATAGCCGTAGCTATCAGTAACCTATATAGCGGACGATTGCCGGTGATTGCGATATGTTGCGCTACCGTTCACTTATTCCCACATCCCTGGGTCCTTGCATCTCATTTTTTTGCCCTACTTCCCAGCGGCTTTCCTGGCCTCTGGGACCTCTGTAGTCGTTTCCTGCCGACCGCTTCCGCGCGCCTAATACAAAGAGCTGGGATAATTGATAAAGATGAAGGTCCTTGGGAGTGTGATAGCGAGTGCGCTGCTCGTAGGGATTAGTGTGAGCGAACCGATTCCACGGCTTGCTGCAAGGAACACACCATCTGTCGACCTGGGCTACTCAATCTACAGCGGGAGCTATGATGCGGCCAACAACGTCAATGTCTTCAAAGGGTACGGCTCTCATCATTTGATGGTCATTGAAAAATAGTATTGACGCGCCGTTGCAGAATCCGATATGCTGCTCCACCACTAGGAAAGCTCAGATGGGCCGCACCCCAGGCTCCAGTAACCAACCGGACAGCCACGATTGCAGCGACTAGCGACCCACCCTTTTGCCCGCAGACTGGAGCTTCATCTAAGACACCTGCCGCGTATGGATTCGTTTCTGCCCTCGGGGACGAGGACTGCCTGTTTTTGAATGTGTATGCGCCAGCGAACGCGAAGAACCTGCCAGTTTTTTTCTGGATTCGTACGTTCATTCTTTCTACTGACTTGAACTTGACTAACACCTATCAGATGGCGGAGGTCATAATCTGTTTAGCATCACGGATCTCGACCCTACTGAAATCATGAAGCAAAATAATAATGGTTTTGTTAGCGTGCTTATCCAGTACCGCCTTGGCGCCTTTGGCTTCCTTGGAGGGGATGATGTTAAACAGGACGGCGTGCTGAATGCTGGTTTTCTCGACCAGAATTTCGCCCTCAAGTGGGTGCAGTCCAATATTGGAAAATTCGGTGGTGACCCAAATAAGGTCACAATTGCAGGTGAAAGCAGCGGAGGCGCGTCCGTACTCTACCAGGCAATGGCCTATGGCGGTAAACAAAAGGAGAATCTTTTCAATAATGTCATTACTGCAAGCCCGTGGTTCCCAGGACAGTACGAGTATAACGATGCCACGACAGAGAAGACGTATGACGCCTTTTCTGAGGCTGCTGGGTGCTCTGTAGCTAAGGACACCCTTGCTTGCCTCCGCAATCAAAACTCCACAATTCTCCAGAAGGCAAGCCAAGAGGTCAGCGAGGCTGGTCCATTCGGTACTTTTGCCTTTATCCCGGTAACAGATGGATCTTTCATCAAAGAACGTCCCGTTCAGCAGCTCCTCTCAGAGGCTGTGAAAGGCAAGCGTGTGCTAGCCGGTAACATGGCAAACGAGGGTGTGCCGCTCGCGCCGCCCACTGCGAAGACGCTCCAAGATTTCAGGGACTATATCGACATCACGTTCCCCCAGTTTTCCAAGTCGGACAAGGCCGCGCTCGAAAAAGCCTACTCGTACCCCGGCGACACCGAGGATGTGAAGCCCAACGCAGCCCGCTACGCCACCAATGGCCTGACCGGGCCCACGGCCAATTACCAGAGCGAGTTCGGCACTGGACAAGCCCAGCGCGGCATGAACGTCTTTGCCGAATATGCTTTCGTCTGTCCCGCCAACTGGGCCGCAAGTGCCTTTTCCCAGGGCTGGAGGTACCAGTTCAGCGCTCCCCCAAGCTACCACGGCTACGACTTGCAAGCACTCTGGTCCGGCACGCCTACCCCTGGCGCGTCCTTCAAGCGCGCATTCCGCAAGATTTGGGGCAACTTCATCATCAATAATAGCCCTGTCATCTCCATCGAGGACGCCAAGGGCGGCGTATCAAACTCCATCGTCCCTGCTGCCGATGGGTATGGCGCAAAGGACATCAAGTGGCCGCAATGGGACGACAAGAAACCCACGCTCCTGAATCTCAACGCGACCGGCGGCGTTGCAAATCCTATGAAGCCAACGGAGGATCTGCATTACAATGTGTACAGTGACCCCGGCGTCTCAAATGTGATTTCTCTCGCAGACGCATACAAGTGGGAGGGTGGCCGCGGAAAGCGATGTGAATTCTGGGAAGACATGGCGAACAAGATACCATATTAATGCCATTCGCGTAGGTGAAAACCTCGATACTTGTGTTCTGAATGTAGTGTCTACTATCCACTTCAGCCTCCTCTATAACTGTATATGCCCCGGTGCAGCGTGATGTTTACCCCTGCTCCTAGCACATTTTACCATCATGGTCTATCCTGCCTCCCACGTGCATGCTGCAAAACTGGTAGGCTAATCTAAATGCTGGTGGCTTGTCACGTTGTGTGAACCGACCATGCATTGTCGCCCAGACTGGGATGCATCTCGCTTACCCATATCCTGGCACTGCATGGTAAGTTCACCGGTCAGCTCATACTCGCAAGACGCGGATCGCATAGTTCATTGGGGGCATACAAGAACACGTGTTTGTGCCTAGGCGAGTGAGGGGTTCCGAAGTCAAGTTTTGAATGCCGCTTTGGGTCAAACCAATTGGTCATTTGTGTTTCTCTGGGAATGCATTGGGGCTTGAACTAAGCGCTAAATATACTACAGAGTTTGTGCCGTGGGATATCAATAGGAAAAATAAAATAAAATACAACTTGGAATCTGTCAAGCCCACCGCGTAGATTCCTGAGCTCATACAACGCTATGGCACGTCATTGCTGAAATCGACCCTAACTTGAGATATCGTGTACATGAAACCGTGACTGTCCCGTATGTACCTTGGCAACTAAAGTCTTGATGCAATGCTCTTGAACTCCGAATGTGCCATGTACTCGTAACGTCGTGAAGCCAGTCTTTGCGGCTGAGGAAAGACCATGTTACGCCGAGAGGACGCCATGCCTGTTGAAAACTGTAGAAAAGTCGTTGTCTGTCATCTCTTTATCGCCTCACATTCCAGACGGTCTTCTTCATGCCTGCTCTCAACTGGTCTTCTTCGATGACCACTGTATTTGGCCCGTCACCGTCCAAACGCTCTACTGTCGTCCAAATCTTTGGATCTGGCTTCTGACTCTCCATGCTCTCCAGTCTATGAAAGTCGCGTGCGCCAGGGTCGCCGGAACCATCTTGAAGTGTCCTTGCCGCGCTATCATTCCGTGTTCTGTCCATCGTTGTAATACCCAGCATATGTATGATGCGACTACGGCGAGATCCAGAGCCGATGGTGCGGGTACTGGAATCGAGTGCTTTATTGAGGTTGTCGGGCGCGCGGTTTAGTGCCCGATACTTGCGAAGCATGTGCCAGATGATGGGGAGATTGGTGCAGAGGATGCCACCGAGAGGCTCGTAGACGGAGTATGCGCCGAGGGGTACATAGTACCAGGTGAAATCTGCGCTACCACGGCCCAGAACAACAGTGAGCCTAAGAGAGGATACAACACAGGTTCTACAATCAGATATCATCAGTTCTGTAGACTAGAAGTTGAAAGATTCAATGCAAAAATGAGAACCTACGCAAGACCAAGACAGAAGATAAGACTGATAATCAGCTTCCTCTTTGTTTGCAGCTGTAAATGCCAGATTATGGGAATTGGCATCAGGAATATCCAAATATCGGTAATCAGGTTGGAAATGTTTGTGAAATACACAAATGTGACCATTTGCAGACATTTCCCCTTCACCGAGCTATCCCAGTAAGCATGGAGCGGTCGGCAAGCAAGAAATAGCGTGACGGTTATGCCAATACCCCACGCGATAACGAAGGCGGCCGTCGCGCAGACAACTGTGCGAAAGATGGGATGGACGAAGACGCGATAGTAGAAGGCGAGGATACCAAGTTTTACCGAGACGAGAGCCAGGTCGTAGAAATGACTAAAGAGATAATCGCCCTTCCGTACCATCATTTGGTCGTATGGAGATACAACGTTGACGTGTCGGCCCATACCATGGGGAGGACCTGGTGGTTGTGTCAGCCATGATGCGGTACCTATCGATAAGACGGCTGGTTTGGTCGAACAGCGCAATACGTACCGTATCCCAAGCCAGTGGTGCATTGCCCGATCACACAAAGCGTTGCGAAAAGGATTAGGTAGTCGTCGAGCGCGATTCCATTTCTACCAAGTCGCTTTGCCCAGAAGCGCAATGCGGTGCTGATCGTGGCAGCCACAATGGGCACAGAGTACAGCCAGTGGATCTGATAGACTCGTGATTCATCCTTATGCGCTTCTAAGTAGGCCAGTTCCTTTGGAGTAAATGGGGACCCCATTTCTCATAACGCAACGGTTTCCAAGATTGTTAGAATGCAGCTAGGCAGGCAACGTAATGGGCTCTTGAGGACGTTGGCGAGTGAAGAGAAAGGCTGGAACGTGGAGCACCACTTCTCACGGCTTCCCGAGCCCGCGATAGGTGGGTCGACCAACGCTCAGGAGGTACGGGATACCCCGGAAAGGCTGAGTCAGTGAAGCAACACTTATCGCGCCAGCAGGTCTTGTGTGCTTGTGGTTGCACGGGGACAAATGTAGGGCACGGTAGAGCGTGCGATGAGCCCACTCACGGATCAACAGCGCCGATAACGTTATTGATGGCTCGAAGTCGAGACCGCCAGGTTAGGCATTGATTGCTAGCCCGCCCTCCAAAATAGTCAGCGCCGCGGTGCTTTTTGGTGGCGCCGACCAGGCATCGGCGAGCCTATTTAGCCTAACTCAAATACTCGGTCTCCGGACATGGACTGGTTGTCCAGGGCTCCGAGAGCTGTCCAGTCGAAATAGGTGCATGTCATTCATGTGTAACCACAATCTTCCGAGTTGGTGGCGCGCCTGATCCTCATCGCCCGCTACTAGGTTTACACACAATCACATGGCTTCAGCTGCATGCCTCGCAGAGGAAATGAGTGGCGCCTGAAAGGTAAATCATTATCGTTCTACTCTAATACCCAACCGAATACAGCCGCGGCTTCGGCCTTCGTATGGAGAAACCGTCATGCGTGCCCCTCTTTCGCACAGGGCCGATTAATGCTGTGGCGTATCTTAGCACTCCCAACTCGTTCATATGGGCATTGTGGCAGCTTTGTAGCGTAGGACTAAATTCAGCCTCACATCACTGTAAGACTGATAATACAACATATAGGACCTTCAAGCATGCGCGGTTGGATTCAATGGGCCCAGGGCTAGCGCTCCTCCTCCTTGCAGAACTCGGTTCGGGCCGAATAGACAAATCTGGTCCACTCACCAGGTGCTATCGTGCCGGTCATACATCCCTGCATTGTTCAACCTCCGCGTCGGTATAATTGATATTTGATACTGTATCGACCTTACGCATTGCTGCTAACGTGTCATGCCACCCGCTTGCTCTGCTCTATGCGTGTACTGCATATGATGACTTCAAAAGCTATACGCCATCATTAAATCGATAGTCATGATCCCACCGCTTTGAAAGTAAGCTGTACATTCAGCTTGCGTATGCTTTGCAACTTACCTTGTCCCACGGCTTACTCGCGTCAACGAACCGCAGATCAGTGCCAACACGGATGATATTATTCGGATCATGATTCATAGTCGAGGCATGGATGGCGTAAGGAGCATGTAGTACAACATCACCAGCTGCGTATTCCGTCACCAGCCACCTTCTCCCAACATTTTCGGAATATTCTCGAGGTCCTTCGGAGCGGAAATCAGTTAGTTCATGTCGGTATGCAGCTCGTACAAGGTCGGCCTACCATCTGCAAGCAGTCCTGTGGACAACATGTTCTGATTGAAGGCATTCTTACTTTCTTCCTCAGTAAGCCCACTCTCTCTCGCTTTTCGAGTAAAGTCTGTTTCGATGTCCCGTCCAAGGATATGCCCTAAAAACACGTTAGGCAATAAGACTTACTCTACCTAGGTCATCTTACCTTTCTCGAGATACATAAGGCCACCGCCTGTCAGACTAATATCACCTATAGGGACCCATGCTGTGACGCTTGTTGGTTCTCCGTGGCGTAAGAAGATTTGATCATAATGTACGCCTATTGCTTTGTTCCCTGGAGTATTATTGCGAAGAATGCTTCTCCGAACGCCTAAGGTGTTGTCGCCCCAGCCTGTCATATGAGCGATGAAGCTCCTGAGCACTGGATGCTTGCAGAAGGTCTCCTTGTACCAGTCTGCATAGTGCGCCTCAAGAGCTAAGTCAACAAAATTCTGAGCAGTTTCCGCCCCAGGTCGCCCATTGGCCCCTGCTGCACCAGCTCCGATACCTGGAAAGTTAGCTGCATCTTTTTCTGGATCGAATATGCCCTCTACTGGTTGAGTTCCAGGCTTGAGCACCCCGCTTGGGCTCAGCATTTTGAAGTACTCCTCGCGCGCTTTCAAGACATCTTCTCTTGGGAGCAACCCTTTCAGAAAAATGTACCCGTCCTCATTATACCTGCGCCGAATCTCATCTAGAGGCAGGTCAGGAGAAGACTTCTTTAATTCAGCGACTTGATTGGGTCGAAGCAGTCCATCATTCACGAACAATTTCTCGCCGTGTAAACTCGGTTCATGTTGTTCCGAAGTAAGTGCGTGGGGCATAGCTGTTTGGAGCCTTTGTACTGCTATGAGATGGATGGAACAATCAAGCAAGACACAAGTATTGACAAAGAGTACAGTGCCGGAGTAAGAAGAGGCCTCTAGAGCATAAAACTAAGGCGCATGAGGATTCTGTATATGGTGTAATATATGCGACATCATGCCAGCTCGGGTCACGCTGTAGCGAGCATCGAATTCAGTAGGGGAGAATCTCCTCGTCCGGATGCCACCAAATGTGGGGTAGATTAGCGGGGTCAAACGACTGCGCGACCGGCAAGCTTTTCTCCCTGGCTAATGACCCATCGTAAATATCTTTGCCCACTAAATCGCGATGCATCATTGGTTAGACCGTCATCATATCGGCAAGAATTTCTAGTATGGGAATTGCTTGCATATTTTTTATCGCGAACGATCACTATTGCGCGATCGGCTTGTCAAACCTGCAATCGTTAGCAGTGGTGTACCACGTGGGTAAATTCGCTTCGACTGTATCGCCTTCCCACCGCATAGTGCCTCCAGAGATTGTGACAGATGCCATGGTACGAAGGCGTCATAGTAAGGTCCTAGGCATGGTGCATGTTTGTTGACCACAGTACCTAGCAATCGCTGCCGCACCCGTCACTACCGATGTAAGGCTTGTACCTCTAATAGATCTATGCTCTACGTTAGAAGGCTAAGGCTACCACAGGTGATGGTAAGCAGCCAAAGTGTAGCAGATGCGATCAGGCAATGAAGGAGTGCGTGTACGAGACAGGCCGGCGTTTTCGACGATCATCAGCCCAGGAATCTTTTAGTGGCAATCAGCAATGGGTCACCTTACCTCCTCACTGTAAGCCATCACAGCATTCATTTGGATATATTTTTCACTGAATTTTACGGCAGTTCAGTTTTTAGACGAGTCAAGCGAAGTCAGGTCCCAATACACGGAAGATGGGCCCAACACAATCGACAGTGCCCCGGAGAGTGGCCACAACTCACCCAAAACCAGATCATCCCAAAATGAGAGGGCCCAAAGCAATGTTAAATCACCTAACTTTCTAATGGTAGCTCCCACTGACGGATTTACCGCATTATCACTTCTTAACTCGGAGTCTCCCAACCAACCACGGCCACGAGCGCCTCCCTCTATACCACAGGCTGAATCTGCTACCATCCATTCTTTCCAGCCCGCAGAATCAATTACGTTTGTCTACCAACAAGCTCCTGGTCAGCCGATTCTATGGCCACTGGAACACGAACAGGAAGCCATGCTTTTGCGGCATTACATCGAGAATGTGGCACTTTTTGTCGGTAATCCAATCGTTCGTGTTATCTCGCTTACCAATGAAAATCTAGTTTGACATGATGGATAATGAGTGCCACTTTGGGGTACACGTTGTGCAGAGAGCGAAGAAAAACAGCACACTAATGAACGCCATCTTAGCTTTATCTGCTCGCCAACTCAGCCGCACTACCGACTTCGATCCTTATATTGCTGATACGTACTATCAACGCTGTTTTGATACTTTGATACCAGCCTTGAATGATACCGTTGCCATCAAGGAGGAATCGCTGCTGGCAGCAACAATACTCCTTCGACTACTCGAAGAAATGAATATCTCCGTCATTGGCTCTGATCCACAAGGCCATCTTTTCGGGACTCAGGCAATAATCCGTGCAGCTGAGCAGTCATATGCCGCGACTAATGGACCCAGTTTCCGACAAGCCATTTACTGGGCTGCCTTCCGTCAGGAGCTTTGGATCTCTCTTATGACCCAACGTGCTTTCCAGCTCCATATCTTCCCCGCTGACCGCTCTCTCGAACCGGCCAATGACTCTATCTGGGCCACACGCACCATTGCACATCTGGGCGATGTATGCAACTTCGCATTTGGGGAAGGCAGACACAGCATTGAGCGTTACAACCAACTAATAGATGAAAACAAGTCATGGAAAGTATGCAGGCCTGACAGCTTCGACCCATTCTTCTATCGTCAAGATCGCGACAATAGTGGAAGAAACTTTCCTGATATCCGATTCCATGGAAAGGCGCACATCATGGGAATGCAGTATAACACTCTAGCTCACATGCTTCTAATTGTCCACGATCCAACCATACCACAGCTAGGTCCTGCACACAAACAATTGCGTGCTGCTGTGGACAAGACCGCCCAAGAAGATGTCCGTATACTTAGCGGTGTGGCGCTGTCGAATCCAAACGTGTTTCCATGCAAGTTTGTGGCGTGCTTTGCCATTGCGCTTGTTGGCGATCGGTTTACTGTAAGGGACGATCAAGAGAGGCTACGTGATCTATGGTACGCTTGTGAACGATCGCATGGTTTCCCTCCTACAACTACGGTACGTGATTCTTTGATAAATTGGATGAAGCAAAACTAAACAGTACTATGCATAGATCCAGCAGCTTGAGGAGTCATGGGGTTGGCACCAGTTTTAGAAAAGACACGACACCGTCCTGTAATATGAGCACGTAAATGACTGCACCGCCTCACAATCAATCAGCACCTTCTTTTTGGGAAGTATTTCAGATCATAGTGGAACCCACACGGGCCACGGGACGAAGATGCGTCATCGTCTCCATATCCAGAGGGATTGCGACCTCAACTGAATAGCACTCCAAAAATCAATTTTCCTATCATCCCAAACTACATCTCCTTTTCTATGTAACAGAGGGCTGGCGGTTCCCAGGGGGTGTTTTTTTTTCAGCCCATAGCTCAGCTCCAATGTTGCATCCTTTCTATCTCAAACCCGAGCACTGGTCGTTGATTGGGAACGTTTGGTTTCCATCCAGGCCCTTGCCTACGAGGAGAGATAAGATGCGGAGTTGAAAGCACTAGAAGGAGCTCTTGCAGAAGGGTTTGCACGCGCTAGCTGTTCAGCGATAACCTTTTCTTGCGCTTCTCAAGTTCCTCCTTGAGCCTTTTTGAACCCTCCAACGACCCCAGTCTTCTATTGTTGTCGTCCGCCATCACCCGCCGAAGCGCCGGTTCAGAATACCACTGGGTTCTTGTGGAGTTTATCCTTATTTGGGAGTATTTTCATTTGGGCTATATTTCACCATGGAGATTGTACATACTGTGAATAGGTTATAGTTGAATATAGTCTATGATACAATGTTGGCAGGAGTTACTTTCCAACATAGACCAGATGGTGCTTGCCCCGATTGTAGTTACACCTTCTGCTTCTTCGATTCGTCACGCTTTTGAGTCCAAGTTTATGCTTTCCTTCTTTCATATGACAATTCTTTCTGTGATTTATAGTGGGTTCGATTTCCTCCACACACATCTCTCTAGTATCATCTACTCAAGGACAAATAGGCACCCCCACGTCCGTTAAGTCACAAACAAATTCTCCTAATATAAATAATTCGTATTACGCGGCTATTACCCATCTTGCAACAAACAGCAACCATCAGCAACGTCCACGCTTCTATGAATCAATAATACAACATGCAAAGAGATCCCGATAGTATTTGGCCGAACGGAGTAGTATCGGGCGGCACATTGATTGCGATGTTGGAGTCCTTGAGTAGGACCAATATCACTATGGATCATAGATCAATGCTGTGGCTTCATACTCACTACATTGAGCCGTTCGCCAAAGTTGATAGAATGGATGGGCTGGTTGTGACCGAAAAGGATCATTTGTGAGCTTCTGTTCACGTATCACTTATTATACTAACTGCGTACGCCCGCAGTCAAGTCCTTTATCATGCATACGAGCGATACATCCAGGCAGAAGGCGAAATTGCACGGGCCGAGAAGTTATGGGTGCCAGGGTTAGAACCAACTGATCCCCCCGATCCATCTGACGACTACCTGAAGGCTGCATTGCCGATGCTACCCCGTGACTGGAATATAACAACATGGACCGCGAGTGAAATGTTCACAAAGAATGGTATTATTAAGATCAAGCACAAAGGGGAGTGCGAGGGGAAGTGGAATGATGCAAACAACTGGGACAGGATGATTTGGAAGGTACCGGACATAAAGCAAGTCAAACATGATGGGCAAGACGAAGTCAAGCCAACAATCAAGATGGATGACAACCTTGAAGTAGAAATGAAACTAGAAAAAGTAGAAGAAACTAGGTCAGAAGTAGGGACGGAAGAAAACGTCGTATCACGCATCAAGGCGGCCGAAGAAGAGGACAAGAAATTATCGTCGCTACCACGAACCCCCTCACCAGCTAGAACGGAAACATCACACACACTTTCGGCGGGCAGTTTGCACTCTTCGCCATCTTGAGTTAAGTTGATTCCACATTGGTTTTTCCTACATCCCATTCGCTAGATGTATGTACAGTCTGAGGGGCAGATGGCTGGGACGGAGGACCCCTGACACCCAAGTGTTTTGGACCTTGTTTTTGCTATCAAGAATTAATAAATAAATTATTCCTCTGTTGAAATCGTACATCACTAAAAATTTCATAATACTTTTGTGAACCTGCCTTGACCTAGATTCAACCACCTTACCAGAATAGGCAGCACTCGTGAATACCCAACGTTATTGGTTGCGCCTTAAATTAGCTAACTTTGACACCTACCGAATCGGCTGTCAAAACACCGTTCTCATACTTCACGCTTTCGCGCGCTCAGTAATCACGCCAAAAGTGTGCTGTGGGGCATTGTGATGCCATCAATCTTACGATGCGTCTACCCAGCGATAACGAGCAGGCTGCTATGAGGCTTGCTCGGCTGCCGTTACCCGGCAATGATGGTGTGTTGCCATAGGTTGAGATATTTCTTCAGAATGGTTCATCAAGAATTGGGCGTCTGGCATTCTTCGTGGCGTTGCTGAGGCGAACGTTGCTGATGCAAATGTTGATGATGGTAGACAGGGCCACAACCAGCCACCAGTGGAATTGAGTATGTTGCTATTGTATATAGAAGGGCAAAGTTCCAAACACATTCAGATGAATCAGTTTCACAGGCTTTACACTGTAGTCTGTTTTTGTATTACGTCTCCATAGCTTTATGCTACTTCTCCAGTCCTTACGATAACATATTGTGCCAATCGTTCATGATGCCTTTCTTTTCCTACGAGGCCTGGGGCATTGACCGCAATACTGGTTTCGATGCCCAAAAAACCTTCGTTCACTCTCACTTCGTTTCCCCACTCGTACTCGCATGTATACGTGCAGTGTTATGCCTATACAGTTTCACCACAATCATTACATGCTACACCTGGCTCGCTCACAGGACAGCAACCATCCATCTCAAAGACGTCAACATTGGTTCATACATCATTCAACAATCCGACGGCGCAATCGGGCAATCATTCAGCTTCTTTACCTATCTTACCTTCTGGTCCTTGGGTTTCTATTTCCTCATCTCAAGCATTCATACCTTTATGTATGTGTATCGCCAACGCACATGGTTGCACTCCTGGCCCAAACCACTGCAGTTGGCACACAGTCTCTACTATTCTAGTATCATATCCTTTCCTTTCCTTGTCACGATTGTATTCTGGGGGACCATGAACTCCGGCTGGCCAGCCGGCCGTTTCGAGCAGTGGATCAACATCTCCGTCCACGGCCTCAACAGCATCTTCGCCATCGTCGAGATCGTTCTACCAGCAACGGCTCCACCGCCACTCTCACACCTCTCGGTCGTCTTGCTTGTGCTCTCTGTATATCTAGGCCTTGCCTACTTGACTCGTTATACGCAAGGCTTCTACGTGTACGAATGGATGAACCCCGCGCACGGGAATGCGAGCATCGTACTGCATGTGCTTGGGTATGCGGGCAGTATCATCGCGATATACATAATCGTACGCTACGCCGTCATCGGTCGGAACCTGATAGCGCAGAAACTGGAGATGAGGAGAGGTCAAGGCCAATGCGAGGTGGTGATCAAGCTAGACGACCGGTCGGATACGTGGTCTGCAAACATCGAGCTCGAGAAGCCGAAGCAAGCGAAGAGAAATGGAGAATACGCAAAGTGGGTTTGAGCACGATAATTGAGGGTCTCGCTCTAGGCAACCAGAAAGAGATAAAATCATTGCATTCCTTCAAATTTCTCGGCTCTTATCTTAAGGCCTCCAGCTCCTTCGCAAAACAAGGCTGGTGTTGACCCTTGTTAGTTTTTTAGCTCGCCCGATCTGGGCGTCCCATGCAGAATTCTTGTACTGCGCCAGCATATCAGCTGATGAGTACTGGTGTGATATTGCCCGGCGGATGGATCGGCATGAAACGTTCCTATGCCATTTATAGTGTCCTGCGGGCCGCGGACAGTAGTGCGAATTGCGCAATGTAGTGGTGATCTGGGGGGATGCTTACCAAGTCTACCACTTTCACGCAAGAGGTCATACGTTTGTCCCCCACTGTAGAGTTTGTGAACAAAGTGAGGGATTTGTACACTACTTTTCCCATAGCAGCATTATGGCACAATTTCTTCTTAGTTAATAACCAATCAAGGAAGGAGGCAGCACGGAAGTTGGTTCAGCGTTAGTAAATGTAAACCCACAGGACTGGCATTGCGCGCTGCCGCGTACATTCATAGGACATGCTACCCTAACTTGAGCTTAGGCGTCTGCGCACTCAACGTGCTGGTGCGAAGTCGCCTTCCTTGATGACACAACTTACTAGGAGCACGGGACCTTTGATCGTCTAGTCTGAGGGTGACGAACCTATAGAACGGTCGCACGATGGCTCTCCTTTGTGCAAAGAGGGCTTCACGGTTTCAGGGAGTTGCCCGAGGGTAGGTATTCAGGCATATAGCCCGGCTATCTGCCTACCAGCCAGGCCGCCATCTGTTGGCTCTGTCTTGCCATGGCTCCCCACCATGCTGCTGTGATTAAGGGGTAAGTCGAACTTGGTGCTGCTGCATATCAGAGAGTCTGCCTTGCAAGGATTTGAGAACAATCAAAGTTTAGCCGTCCCGACAGCACAAAGCGGTTAACGAGGGAGGGAGTGTGCCCCCCACGTAGCTACAAGATAGGCGTGGATTGCTCCAGTCACATGCTAATTTGCTGTCTCTACACCCAGGGTCGAAACACTTCATGGCGCGTAAACCCAAGAGACGGGATTAGACACCAGTAACCATGCCACACAACCGCTCGAGCACAAGGAGCGGAACCGGGTTGCTCAACTGCCCTTTTTGGAGAGTACGATTCGCAGTGTAATCTGACATGGGCGAAAAAGGTGTTGGTCATATCGAAACATGCTGCGCGGTTTTGGTTCTCCGAGGCTGGCCGATTCGATAGATAGTATTTGAAGTGCTCGATCTACAACGCGGTGAAACTGGTCCTTGGTGGTAGGATTGGCGGTAGTGTTGGTTTATTTGCGCGTGAGCATTGAGTAATAGCCGGGTAGCCAAGAAATCTACTTCAGCAATTTTTCCAATAAGAGTATTAAGCTGCGTTACGGGATTTGTAGACATGCAGCACGACGACCCAGTCGGTAAATTATCACTTGCTAATATCCCATCTCGGCTCACTTGTGGCCTTGTAAACGAGGAGCTGCGGTGTGCATGGATCGGAAGCTGAGCCTTCACGACCTCGGGATTTCAATACCTGTGATACTAGTTGATTGAAAAATGGAGAAGGATGGGTTGCGTCGCGTGTCGAGTGGAGGCTACCTAGTAAAGAAATGATTACACCGCTTGGGGTCAATTTCATGCTGATGCTCAATTCCATATTGACGTTCCCGTTCCATTCAGGGGCCAGGAAAGCGGTCGGAGAGTATGATGGGCGGCTTTGACGTTGTCAATGGTTGGAGGAGAAAGTCCCAGGACGTGATACGCCGCAGCTCATCTGGGGACCCAATGGGGTGGGCATTTTGGGCGAAGCCATGTGCGCACGCAGCTGGTGGCGTCACACCCAGTTGGCCCGCAACGCCAGAGCGTGATGCGAAGCAAAAAGCAGTTCAAGCGTGTCTCTCCTCAGGTATCAAAATTCCGCCATGATGTGTCAAGGTTGGAAGTGACTGGGGAGATGGAGAATGTGGAGGCCGACAGGGGCCTGCCTCGCCTCACCATGCAGCTTGACGCTTCCGGCCTAGCGTGCTAAATTTAGGCGGGGCAGTGCACAGTGCGCATGCATCGTCTTTCATCTCTTAGTGCGAATAATCTGTTCCGCTTGACATCGCCACCCGCTTCAGCAGACTTCGCTGTTTTCAGCGCAGCAGGACTCAGGAGCAGTGCCCGCCCAGCCGTCCCTTGCCTACGGTAAACTATTGTTTCCATACGGTCGCTGAGAAGAGACAGGCTGATCCCCCCGGCTTGCTCAAGTGACCATGTACCATTTTGAGCCTCACTGCTCGCCTTGCCGTGTCAGGTCCACCAAAACTAGCGCCCCGCGTAGTACTATGCTCATCATTCTTGACGACTCAAGCCCGGCCAGAGCTAGGACCTAACTCCTTAGGCCAACCGGGCGCCTCAGATCTTTCTAATTGAAGTCAAAAATACGGCGTGCTAGATCATGACTTGTTTCGCACCAATTTCCGCGCAATCATGACTTCAGATGCCGTCGCTGTTGCGCCTCTGTCCGCCTAGAATAAATGTAGCATGGATCCACAAAGAGTTCTGTGACCCGGTCGGCAAGGATTCCCCTTTCTACCCGTATACATTGACCCTTTACCGGATCTCGCCCGCCGCGCCCCTGCGCCTCCAATCCAGCTACGATGCTCAGCTAATACCATCATATACCTCCTCTTGTCCCGCTCCTGCGACCACCTTCTCGGGCGCTTACCATCCTTGGGTTGAAGGGCCCCGGATCTTCAAATCAGCCCTTAGCGTACTTTTAAATTGGCAAAGATACCGTCTTCTTGCAGTTGCAGTAGCGCGAGCCACGCAGCTGCTTCCATTTTCCACACCTCACACTACAGCTCTTTAGGCCAATTTGGCTTGTTGACCCCTGCGCTCGGGAGAACAGCTCCAGCGTTGGCACACTTCGGCATACAATCGTAGCATTCTAGAAATGCTACCCGACACCCGGCCGCTGACCATCTCAACATCGTCCTTACACCATCACTGTCATAGGTTTTCGTCAAGCGGGTATTCGGTGGTCGGCTTGAGATTAAGTTTTTAGCTATAATTTGGATATCGTCACCAAAGGGGAAGAACAAGAATCTATGGCGCGCCCTCATCTTCATCAGGCTCCTGGAAGCTCGGTGCATCAAACCGAGCTATGGTTTAGCATGTCAGGCTCCGCAAGACGACACCAAGAGCTTAATCCTGCTTCTGAACAGTCAGCGTACCGAGCAACGTCGCATCGATTGAGCACAAGTTCAATTAGCTCGACTTCGTCCCGAAACTTTGCGGGAGTACCATCCATCTCCACTACTGCCGATACGAACAAACCCCTACCGCCGTCGCCGATAGACTCTGAGAGCAGAAGACACAAGCCAAATTCTTTCCGCTCACTCCTTGGACGCCCTTCATCGAGCCATTTAGATCCGACTCACCTGCAACCCCGACCATATCCCTCCAACCAACGTCACTCCGCCACCAGTACCAACCTAAGTTTAGACACGCATGGCTCATCATATCATGCATATTCTCGTAGTGTGCCTAGTTCACCCTACGAGCACCATCAGACCGAGACCTCACAACAGCCAGCAATCACTCCTCGTGCCAACTCAGCAGCTGCCAACTACCCAGATTCAATACAATATCAGCCCTATAGACCACAATACCAACAACCAGACGATGCTTATACTATCCGTCAACAGCGTTCTGCATCCATGAACACGTATTTCGAATCAACGCCGCCTCGTGCTCATACATTTCCAGCAGAAACTAGTCTTGCCAGTCCCACAATGCGCGAAGGTGCCTCCAACAGACAACGACCGCACACTTGGCTTTCACCTACTGATTCATTTAGCGATGCTTCGCAATACTCACTTTTCGTTCAAGCAACTACGGGACTCCCTGAAGATTTCGACTTCTTTTCCCCGAACGGCCCGCCTCAACTACAAGGGTCACTGTTTGCTCGACGAAGTGGCAACGATGTAATCCCATTGCCCTTACAAAATGCTCCTTCATATTCCGCTAGGAATACCTCTCCGAGGACGGATTGGCAGAACTTTGAGCCGCCACCCTCCACAAATCGAGTAGTATCTGCACCAATACCCAGTCCATCACGACCAAATCATTATCAGGAGTACCAAGGATCATCTCACATTACTGCTGTGAATAGGGAATTAGAGTTACTAGGCCTAGAAGATGAGAACGCTCTTGATGATGAACTACCGGACTATGCGCAGAGCCAAGCCGAAGCACACGCTCAGAGGAGAGCTGAGGCATCAGCCAGAGCAAGAGAGCTAGAAGCTCGCTGGAGAAGCACTAGGGGTGGGTGATTCATCATGAGGAACTGCTCTACATTCCTTTTTTCACAATCGACGATCTATGAGCATCAGACCATTCGTTTTACTTTCACATGATACCCTCGTCTGAGACTATTCACACGATCGCTAGGATTGGGAGTCCGGTTTTAGGGTTTGCAAATTATATGCTCTTATCTTTCGCTATAAATATTTAGTTTAACTAAGTCCTGAGTGGTAAGGGGAAAATATGCATTATCGATACAGTATTTGTAGATCCATGGAAAACCCACCTGCAGTATTGTTCAAGATGGTCAAAATCAACCCGTTTTTTCTTCACCTATAGTAGTAATACCTTGCCTATCCATGCTAAACTACCACTACGTGTGTTTCTATTTTCCACCGGCTATTGATCAAGTCCAATTACGGACATTGAGGTGCGTATAACCTCCAAATGCCCCACAAGCCTTACGCATGCCACTGCCTCACTTCTGCAAACCCGTTGCTTTCTTACCCCCATCTTACCCCAAACGTGCTGTTTGCACATGCAAGGAAATGCTCATACATTGCTGATTGCCGAAAGCAGTGACTTGGCCCCCGGCTCATTCATTGCATATGCTACAGCATACACTTTGTCCCGTATGCGCAACGGCGTACCATAAACCAGGAGCCTCGAACCCCTGAAGGTCAGATACTGCCTTTGCTAAATAATTCTGAAAAATCAGCCTTGCGGTAAGCCCGAAGTAGAAGTAGAGACAAGGCATCAAGGTACCCACTCGCACATGTCGGTACCTGGAGTGGGTCTCATAGGGCCAATAAGTAGGTCCCTTGAACGAGGAAGCCTGTATGTCTCATTTCGATTAGGATGATACTAGCCGATGCATGTAGAACTTGCACTCCCTCGCTTCTAGCCGTCGGAACATTGCTGACGGAATGAGAGCAAATCTGCAGAAAGGCCAAAGCGTGGACTCTCCGCGGAATATGATTATACATTGAAAGTTACAATGCCTCTTTAGATCTCCATGCAATTTCTACTAATCGTAACCTCTATTCCGGAATTATGAGAGTAAACATTAGTGGATTTCAAGGATGCTACTGTAACACAGCGTGCGAGGTGTGTGTTCAGATGATCCCATCGACACACCATCGCTTGACACATGTACCACAAGATGGTGACATCAAGACTATATCCTAAGGCCGAGGGATGTGAGACCTAAACGGTTGACACGGAGTGTGGGGACAATTGGGGGCGGGAAGCTTAGCCAAGACGGACGCAGTGCCACGAGGAATAACTACTTAGGTACTTTTGATGCACATGGTCCGCTCCACCGGTCGATCAAGTTCCAACATTCAATCTAATATGATTTCAACACGCAAATATTTGGGGCCAGCTATGCAACTGCGTCAACCGGATCGAGGTTTGTGTAGCCTGGTGCAAGTGGCAAAATGCGCAGGGCGTGATGGTGCACGCTCACAATGTCACCCACAGAACAATCTCAAGCGGCGCATCATCCACTCCTCACTGATACCGGAAACATCTCCGAATATTGCACCCACCGGTAGGGTGTGTGATCAGCAACATGGTGTTGTAGCGCAGATATGCAGTGAAGAATTTAGGTTGTAGTGATGAGCAGCCGGCACCGAGGCTGTGCTAGCCTGTAAGACGCACCAGCGGGCCGGAACGACACAACCAAGAATAAAGACAAAAATAGGAAATACTGCATGCAGGATTTCTGAGAATGACATGCAGTAGAATATTTGGTAGGGCGTGGTTGAGCGAGATTGCTGCTGCTGCGTGGCAAGATCAACATACGGGGGTTTGAAAGTAAAGAAAATTGTTTGGACTGCTCGTGGCCAGTGGTCAGTGAGTGTCAAGGGCCGTTCGGCAGGTAGCGGCATGCACCACGGCAGCATGAAGTCTCATTTTTAGGGTAATTTCTTCCAAGGTTTGCTTCGTATCCTATCGGTCAACTAGTCTAACAAGCGATGGTGCTGATGAATCTTCAACCAGTTTTTGAGCCCTCAGCCACTGGCTCATTTCGGCAATATGTACGTGTTTCTCAAAGCGGATGATAACGATGCAAGTCTGAGGATGCTTGCGCCATGGTTTTGTTGTTTAAATATGTGCTATTGGCCGAATCAAAACAGAGCGTTTGTGGCCACAAATGGGCTGGCTAAAAAATCTGTTGCTGAGGTTTTAGTGCGGATAGATAGGTAGCTTGGAGCGATGTATAAGACACAGATATTAATAGGGTAAAAATGGCGGTATCAAAAAGATTGGATGAGAGTAAGCAGAGAGTTTGAAAAAGTATTTAAGGTATTGAAATATAAACATATATATTGCTTAATGATCTTAGATCTAGTTATTGATGAAGGTGATATGCCTAACATGCGGCTAAGAATATGGAAGCTAAAGGCCTGAGATATCCTCCCAGTAACGTGAACGCAATTCGGGTACATAAAAGTCTAGGTAATAGGATGACACCGTCATATCTTAGCTTGATATAGTTATAAACCCCGGATGGATATATCGGTGTCACTATTGCATGGGCTTAGCTTTCTTTTCCCAGCGAACGGTTACGACGGTCGGGTCTCCTCCTAGGAGCTTACCGGAACTCGATGATTTTTTCGGCGAGGGTATTTTACGTATACCACTGCCGCTCCATGAGGGCATTTTACGTATACCACTGCCACTCGGCGAGGGCGTTTTGCGCACAACGACGCGCATCGCTTTGCCTGTTTTCTGGAGAACAATTGGAGGAGGCTGTAGGCGCTTAGGTAGACGCAACGGCGGCTCAACGTTTGCTTTACTCAGTTGATCCGCAGTACGGGCTACCCAAATAATCGTGGACCACCACCCGCATGCACGATTATCATACCATTGCCGATTCAGGGCAAGAATGTCTTCTTTGACTTTCAGGCAGCTACTAGAAACTACCCAAGATGTCCGCGAAGCTTGAATTTTGAAATGAGTAGTTGGTGGAGGGACTGTGACCGGCCCGCTTTCTGCGATGAGGTCCCATGTCTCTCGACGAAACCATTGCGCAATGTAGGCCATCGGCACGTCGCTGTATTCCTTACCTCCAGCATCTAATGCCTTCTCAGAATTAGCCCACACTTTTCGCATAAGCAGATGAGTACCATCGCGGTTCCGGTCTTGCGGGTTGATCACAAATCCGAACATGAAATGTTCCCAAGCATAACCCCACTCATCGTCAGGATCGTCCGCACCAACACATGGCTCAGCAGTGTTGCCACGTCGCATAACGCCAAAGGCATGTGCAATTTCGTGGAGAATTATTGATGCAACTAGAAAATCATGACGGAACTGCGCACAACGAGAACTAGCCGCGTACCCATCCTCGCGGTCATAGAAATCTTTGAGCCTGCTTGAAAGGTCTATCCTAGCACTACAATGCCCTTGGAACATGGGACTGCAATTCTCTGTATGCACCGGAATAGTTGGTGACAAGTATGTAGTACCGTAACTTCTTACGTATGTAAAGGGTACAAAGCGAAACTCAACGCTATGAGCTAAACAAAGTAGAGCTTTACGAACTCCATCTACCATCTCATTTCGCATCTTATAGGATGCGCACTCAAAAGGATCTATAAGATAGGTCTTCATCGTATGCTCATCGGTCTCGATTTTAACTTCGCTTCCATATAATAATGGTATAAAAAAGGTCAGGACATTCTCTTGGCTCAAGAATTGTGATGCAAGGCGGAGCATTTGATTCATGGGTCCATTGGGGTCAATCCACGAAAGTATGGGATGTATAGGGGTATCCAGGTTCGCAGCTAAGACGCTGTCATCTTCGAGGAGTTTGAATCGATCATCTTTATTAGCCGCTTCAATAATGGTGTTGATAGCATTTGGATTGCGGGGCAACCTGCGCTCCTCCGTCTCGCCTTTCTCTGCCATTATTTTGGTGGTTCTCGACAAAATAGACCCTCATACTTAATATAATTCTGAAGGACGCGTTGATCGCAAAATTGGGAGATAGGGCACGCCTGGCAGTGACAAGGGAACAAAGCGTTGATTAGTGTTAGAGAAACTCTGGAAATTTATCAATGCAGTGCGACATAATGACAGTCATTGAAAAAAAGCCAACAATGAAACAAGTGATCCAAGTGTGAACGGGGCAACAAGTGCTATAGTAGATCAGCAGCTACTAAGATAACTGTGAACATAGACGGCCCATCCAATGCTCATTTCATGATAAAGTGGAAGCGAGAGTAGAGTTGAGCGCACGTGATGGACAGAGCCTTGGTATCACGTGCGATTACTCAGGTGCGCGTTGTGCGCGGGGTTCCCGACGCGTCTGCTCGACCTAGCCTGTTTATTTCTTCCCGAATATTACTCCTTGATCGATTACCTCATCTGCATAACTCAGGCTCGCAGGGACTATACACCTATCACTACTAGCTTCTTCGCACGCGCTCGTAGCTGCAGCCTGCTCGATTACATGTCGTCGTTGTTCACAGTCTCGCGGCACAGCAGCGCACAGACTTGTTCAAGTTCCAAGAAATGGATTGGAATGATTTCCAGACAAGAGCGAGGGGTGCAATACCTCAACAGGACCTGAAACCGAAACGTTGTTGGATTGGGGTACTAAACCATGATAAGTCGCCCCAAGACGAACTCGTAGAGGCAGACTTTGTCTGGATGATAGGGCACCATGTAAGTCATTCACTTTCCATGTCGCAGAGCTGCAAAGCAAGACACTGCCAACTAACATCAATGTCATGCAGAAAATTACTATACAGAAGGTCCGAGAAACATACGAAAACCGTCACCAAGGTTCAGAATTCGAGCTCAAATTCAGAGACATGGTTGTTGATTCGAGTGGTACGATCAAATCGTTTCTTGTTCCAAATGATAACCTTGTTGTGTTCGTGGCTAGCCTGCCAGACCGATCAAATTTACACAATCATCAACTGTTGGCGCAACTTCCGTCACCCACAGTCAGCGAAGGACAAAGAGTTACGTCCTTGGCAGCAGCTCGAACGCGTGCTACTCTTCCCTCAAGCCCTAATCTCAACAGCAACGTGAAAGAGGAGCTACAAAGTGATAAGGCGTCCTCTCCACCTATCAGGCATGCAACGCCTCTAGTGAGCCCTCCCGCGGCGAATCCTTCCGGACACGGATTTCATCCTACAGTACCGCCGATAAATATTGCCAAAACGAGTATAACGCCTGCTGTTGTGCAAGCTAAGGATGAACATCCGACTCCGGAGTATCCAAATAATTTGGCTTTGACAAGCCCAATTCTACTGTCCTGGGACGTACCAGACCATGGTGAACGTTTTATGCAGGATCTCCCGCCTCGTACACCGAGCGGCATACCAACAGCAAGCGACATGGCAGTTAAAGATGAGAGACAGCCATCTCCCATTGTAGATGAAGACACCCAAGTGGAAGTTCAATTCGACCCCGAAACGGTTTTCGAGCGTGAGACTTCACTAGATCAAGACAGCCAGGAGGACTTGAGACCTGCTGATCGATCTTTACGAAATATAATCTCTCAACAAGACCCTGTAAAACTTGAAGCGGGTGTTGCGCAGGCGCTCAAGGTTTTGCAGGAGCTAAATCATCGTTTCTCTTCTTGCGCCAATTCGATACCAGATGCTCTGGCTTGGAATCAAGCTATCAATAAAGTCATTCCTCAGGCTGAACGGAAGCGCACGATAGTCGGCGTAGTGGGCAACACCGGAGCTGGCAAGTCCAGTGTGATCAATGCAATGTTGGAAGAGGAGCGCCTAGTTCCAACAAATTGCATGCGTGCATGTACTGCCGTAGTCACTGAGATGAGCTGGAATTCCAGTGACGATAAATCTTGCAAATATTGCGCAGAAATCGAGTTCATATCTCACGAGGATTGGAAAAAAGAGCTATCGATCCTGATGAAAGAGTTTCTCACAGAAAATGGTACCATCTCTAGAGACGCATCGGATCAAAACAGCGATGCTGGCATCGCGTGGGCAAAATTTCACAGCGTTTACCCAAAGAGGACCAGAGACAGCCTTGGCGGTTGTACCGTCGACGAACTCATGTCCGAGAAAGCTGTTTTAACTGTCCTAGGCACCACGAAGAAGCTTAATTCAGGGTACCCAGACCGATTCTATCAACTATTGCAGAAATACGTCGATAGCAAGGAAAAGGTTACTAAGGACAAGGAAAAAAACAAAGAGAAAAAATCGCTTGACATGGAATACTGGCCACTGATAAAAGTCGTCAAAATTTATGTCAAAGCCGAGCCCTTGTCAACTGGTGCTGTTATCGTTGACTTGCCTGGCGTCCATGATTCTAACGCAGCCCGCGCGGCTGTCGCGCAAGGCTATATGAAACAATGCACAGGTCTCTGGATTGTAGCTCCAATCAATCGTGCCGTCGACGATAAAGCCGCTAAAACCCTCCTTGGTGATTCTTTCAAGCGACAGCTGAAGTATGATGGAGGCTTCTCTAATATCACGTTTATCTGCTCAAAAACTGACGATATATCTATCACGGAGGCTATCGATACCCTAGATTTAGAAGGCGAGACGGAAAATCTATACGAACAACAGCGTCAGTTCGATGCCCAAATCACAGATCTTCAAGAGGAGATCGAGGCTCTAAAAGAGTCACAAGAAATATTTCGGATAACGCAATCTAAGCTGTCTCATGATATCGAAACTTGGGAGGAGCTCCAGGAACATTTGGAGGACGGACAGAAGGTATATGCACCAATCGCGAAACGAAACAAGCGCAAGAATGCCGGCTCAAGTAACAACGCTCGGAAGAAGCACCGAAAGGTACGGGATGATTCTGTCGATGATTTCATTGTCTCGGATGAAGAGGATATTCCGACACAGGACGAAAGTGATAGAGGTGATGAAGAAATCCAGGCGCCACGTGCTCCACTAGAGGAAGATGATATCAAGACCAAATTGAAGGCTTTGAGAGACGACAAGAAGACTGTTCGGCGTGAAATGATGGAGCTAGGGGCGAAGATTAAAGATCTAAGGCCAAAGATTCAGAACTTGAAGGAGCAGACTGCAGCAATCAACGCTGAAATCAGCCACATTTGCATTGCTGGGCGAAACGAGTATTCCAGGAGTGCCATACAGCAAGACTTCGCCGCCGGAATCAAAGAGCTCGATCAAGAGAATGCAGCGGAAGAGGACGAAGAAAACTTTGATCCTGATGAAGAGCTTAAAGACTACAATGAAGTTGCTAGGTCCCTTCCAGTATTCTGTGTCAGTAGTCGAGCGTATCAAAAGATGCGCGGTCGCCTTCAGAAAGATGCTGCTGTGCCTGGATTTAACGCACCCGATGAGACAGAAATGCCGCAGTTACAGGCTCACTGTAAGAAGCTTACAGAAACCGGGCGCATCCACACTGCACGGACTTTTCTCCTGAATATATGTCAACAACTTACGACATTTTCCCTATGGGCATCAGATGATGGCACAGGTCTTAAATTGACCGACGATGATAAACGCAAGCAGGCCAAATATCTTGAGAGAAGACTGGGCGAACTCGAACGAGGTCTTGAGGAGTCTGTCCGGGCGTGCTTGAATGCGATGAAGAAAGTGATGGAGGAGCATATATTCAAAAAATACCCTGATTTGATCGAGGAAGCTATCATCGCAGCACCAGACATAGCGCAAAAATGGGGCGCGCACAAAGCTGATGGAGGTCTGAGTAAGTAACGTGTGGATTGAAAACATGTAAAATTTACACTGACCAAATGTTTCATAGTGTGGGGAACCTACAAAGCGATCGTTCGCCGCAGGGGTCAATATCACTCGTCTTCAGCTGGTCATCGTGACTTCAATGCTGATTTAGTCAGCCCCATTGTGAAGAAGTTGGCAACAGGCTGGGAACGCACATTCCAGAGCAAACTACCAAAAATCTTCGACGCCTTCGTTAAAGCATCAAGCAAATTGTTGCATAATTTCCATGAAGCCATCGAAGAGCGAGCACGGAGTAATGGCATGGGACTTGCTAGTCTCGCTGCACTGAAGACACAGATTTATACATATGAACAACTCTTTGCCGACCTCAACCTGGATTTGATTACCAAGATGACAGAGCTACAACGTGAGGCCAACCGAGACTTCACTCCGACGATAGCAAACATCATGCATACAGTGTATGTTCTTTGCACCGAAGAGCATGGCAAGGGGAGTTTTCTACGTATGAAAAAACACATGAGCGATCACGTCCTAAGCACCCGCGAGAAAATGTTTAAAGACGCCACAGGAACCGTCAAAACTCATCTGGACTCTATGTGCAAGACACTCCAGGAGGTCATGGAAGTGAAAGCCGACGAAATATATGTCAACATGAAGAGAGACTACCTAAGAGTGCTTGGAGGAGGCCAAACGACAGTCACTAATCTGTCACACGCGGAGCGGAATTTACGTTCTGAAGTAATGAAGATACTTCGGACTGTAGATGCAAGATTTGAGCCTATCGCCCGAGGAGACTTTGAGGATGATGAACTCATAGCGGACGGCATGAGCACCTCGCTAGATGAAACGGCAGACAAAGATGAGGACGATGCATTTGAGTTTGAATCCACATCGGAGTCTTTTGGCCATAATACTAATGTGGATTCCGTCATTGATGGTAACGATGACACTGAGATGGCTGAGCCCACATCCCCCAAAAACGTTGCCGATAACGAGGTTGGAGAAGGTTCTAGTAGAATGCGGAATCATGATCCGCCTACGCCGTTCCAAGACAGCATGGACAATGAGCTGTAAGACGGTCAACTGTAGGAATCTCCGAAGTCTCATTTCGATCCGCTGCACTAATTGCGTGTAAACGGTGTGTTGGATTGTTTTTGTTCTTGTTTTTTGTTCAAAGCTTCAATTTTGAGGGCTTGCGTTGTTCTTGCGATATCCTGAAGTGGCATGCATATTGTCCTACCTGCAGTTTCTAATTGTCTATAAGTTCTATCATTTACCCCTTTGCCATCCTTGAATTCATGCGAACAACTTGCGTAGTATGGTGTTGCTTCGGCCTTGGTCGGCTGTCCTGAATTGTACGCATTTAAGCAACTGTGGCGGTCAAGAAGAGACAAAGTCCTACATAATTGCAGTATCGTGTATAATACACTCTAGAGGAGGAAAAGGGAATTAGTCTGGACTTCGGATGCCGACAATTATTTTGGATGATTGTATCAAACAAGATGTCCCCAATGTTGTGATAGCTGTATCTTAGTTCGCATAGACAACATCGAACAATACTACAAAGAGAGCATAGGCTCAACCGTGATACATTGATATGAAATAATGCAACGGGATTAAATGCACTAGCGACACGGGAGTTGAAAGTTGTGATATAAGGTTAGTTGAATAGCTAACTAGTAGCCACCTATGCTCCTTCATCATTCATATAAAACAAGACTCGTGCAGTGATTGATGTTCCGGGTTCGGCAAACCATGTCTGCATCCTTATAGAAATCAGGAACTACCAAGCACACACGTATAGACGATATCATTCCCCTAACTGGTATCCCCGCTCAAATCTATGCACAGCTAATACATGAGAGCCTCCACTGCTTAATAGCTAGCTAGCATTGCTAACAAAGGTCTAAACAGCCTCTTCCAGCTTACCGGAGACGGGCTGTATCAAGATATGAGAAGCGCTCTCGAAGTGAAAATGACCCACACTCGACATGTGGCCTGATCTAAGAAATTTTTCATTTCAATTCAAGCATATCTATACCGAATAGATTTTCGCAGCCCAATAAAGTCGCGAGAAGTTTTTTTTTTTTGGGCTCCCAAATCCAAGTTCCACCAAAACGCCGTGGTATGACGCCAATGCTCTACCAGATCAATATACATGCAAATGTCTAATCGTCCCATTCCTCGTCTAAGTTGTCTATCAACCGGTTCTCGTCTTCATTTCGTCTTCCTCTTCGACCATTGTCGTGACCAAGTGAGACGCGGCTGTAGCCTCGGCGAGATGGCATGAAGCGTGCGCACGATGAGGTGAGAACGATGAACATATCCTGTGCGGTGTTAACATTTTGGTACAAGTGAAGTGTGGGCCTGTTATAGACTTACAACAATGAAGCGGTATATGCCTGCCCACATAGCGTAGTTGGGCAATTGTCTCCAGCCTCGCTGGTGCATGACTGTTCTTTGGTAGAAATAACCACCAACAAAGTACACCAGGACGGCGATCATAGCGATTACGCCAAATACACCTCCGGGACTCAGCGCTTGTGTTGCTTGATGCACGCCTCCACATGCAGATGGCGACCGGCCCTCGAAGAAGTATGTGCATTCATCTACAGCTGCTACGAAGGAGATGCTGGTTTTGGCCAGCGGGTCTGAATCACATAGTAGCGAAATGACGGTGGTTTTGCGGCGGGCGTTTTTATCATCTTTATCTTTGTCGTCGGATGGTTTCTTCTTCTTCGGGCGATCGTCATCATCCGGATCCGAAATGATTTCGCGGAGAGAGTTGGGCAGGGTGACGGGCTCGCGCTTGGATTTTGAACTTATAGACGGACAGAGCGAGCCGCCAGTATAGTTTAGAATGAGCTTGCGACCGCGGAAGAGGGGTTCCGTATTCTCGAGGCTAGAGAGGGTATATGTCAGTGGAGGATTCGGAAGTGTGTTGCCTAGTTCCGGTATTGCCGACTTGAACACTTCAACTTCTTGCTCTGGAGGGAAATCACACTCACCCGATAGCGTAGACTTTCTTTCCGACCTCGTAGAAGGCGCTCACGTTCTTCCATAGCGACTTGTCCAGATCCACAACATCATGCAGCTCCTCCACTACAGGCCCACAGAAGTTCAGGGTAAAGTTGGAGCCATAGTCGTATCCTCTTGCATGCCAACTTCCGTCCGAGTCGCCCTTAGATTTCTTCTGCCCCTCTCCCGGGGGCATGCGCCGTATGGGGTTCAAGTCGAAAAAGCGTTCGGAGGTGGGTGAGACAATGGTGCATGGCTTCAGCGCTTTATCAGATGCTGCTGCGACGGCATTTTGAGCAAGCGCAAGCAGAAAAGCGGTATACAAGATAGACTTCATTTTCGCAAACGAAGGTAACAACGAATAAGAGAATGAAAAGCAGACAGGCCTGCTGGTGCTGTTGTTGGTGATGTCTGCGCCGCCCTGCCTTCGCAACACGTTTGCCCGGAGCCGCGGCGTCTATCAGATTGGTAGCTGCAGGAACCTAGCCACCATGCCCTATCGGGTTAGGCCGCCTAGGCAGTAGGTGCGCGTCATACCGGATCTCAGCTGTCCGGCGCTCGATCCATCGTGCCATTTTCTCCACTGCCAGGAGGCTATATAAACAGAACCACTGTGCCATATAGCTTTGTTTCATTGTGTGGGCGCATCTATCGACGACGGTGGTCTTGTTTGTTGTGAGAAGTATCCTGTGGGTGGTGTGATCCGCGCGTCTTGACCCCTTTTCTTCTTCATTCGGTTGTTTGGGTTTTCGGGTGAGATTTTCTCAACATCACACAACATGGCAACATCAGGAAAAGGGAAGGCCAAAGGAGCCATGACTAAGAGCCACGCTGAAGAAGTACATGGCTATGAGTTCTTGGGGCCGTAAGTCTTGTCTTCTGAAACCTGCCATAATGATCACCATTAACCTGGTACCCAGACCTGGTGCATTTGGGATATCGTTCGGACTTCCCGTTCTTGTATATGTCCTCACCTTTTTTTGCAATGACATCTCGGGATGTCCTGCACCTTCACTTATGTCCCCATCCACACTCGATTGGGATCAATTGAAGAAAGAGGTAGGATGGACTGGCTTCAGCGGCCTGCTCAACTGGCAAGCCTTTGTCGGCACCCTCGGCTTCTATCTTCTCAGTTTGACGCTATATGCTTTCCTCCCGGCTCAAGAGATCGAGGGCGTCAAGTTGCAGCAAAGCGGAAAAAAACTCAAGTATCGCTTCAATGGTATGTTGCAACCGTGTTATAAGAATGCCAGCTTGCTAACATGTCTCAGCATGGCACTCAGCGCTCTTTATCTTGTCGCTCCTTGCCGCTGGAACTATCACTTATGGCGCCGAGTTCCCTGTTTGGACCTTCATTACTGACAATTTTGTTGGTATTGTTACTACAAACATACTGATGTCCTACTTTCTCGCTACTTTGAGCTATGTCCGCTCCTTTAGCGTTCAACATCCCAAGGACCCCAATGCTCGCGAGCTCGCTGCTGGTGGTCGTACTGGCAATATGTTGTATGATTGGTTCATTGGCCGTGAATTGAATCCACGCATCACGCTTCCCATCTTTGGCGAAGTCGATATCAAAGCATGGTGTGAATTGCGTCCTGGTATTCTAGGCTGGGTCATTTTGGATCTTGCCTTCGTCATGAAACAATACCGCAACTTTGGTCGCGTCACCGACTCTATCATTTTAGTCACTGTCGCGCAAACTGTATACGCTCTTGACTCCTTGTACATGGAGCCTGCGATCCTAACCACGATGGATATCATTCAGGATGGCTTTGGCATGATGCTATCATTTGGTGATCTCGTCTGGGTGCCAATGACATACACTGTCCAGACGCGTTACTTGTCCGTCTACCCAGTGGAACTTGGTATTAAGGGTGCCGTTGCTGTTCTCGCTGTGCAGGGCTTCGGGTACTTCATCTTCCGTTCCGTCAACAACGAGAAGAACCGCTTCCGCACAAACCCGGAGGATCCACGTGTTGCACACCTAAAGTACATCGAGACTGAAGCCGGTTCCCGCCTTCTGATCACGGGCTGGTGGGGTGTAGCGCGTCACATCAACTATCTTGGTGACTGGGTTATGAGCTGGTCATTTGTCCTACCGACTGCATTGTCTGGCTATGTCATTCGGAATGTTGCGGAACACCCAATCACTGCAGCCCAGCAGGATGCCTACTTCTTCAAGGACAGTTACGGCAAATACGTTGTTCCTGCCGACCACAAGGGCTGGGGTATGCCTTTCACCTACTTCTTCATTGTCTATTTCGCTGTTTTGCTTGTGCATCGCGAGCGCCGTGATGAAGAGAAATGCAAGAGGAAGTACGGCAAGGACTGGGACAGGTATGTCCAGCACGTGCCGTACAGAATCATACCCTATATTTACTAGGTAAATGGGCAAGGAGATGAAACGCTATCAGATCAGCTGGATCTGGTTGAAGACGTGCATCTAAAAATGAGATGCAATGCTACCGCGCGGACGGTTGAAGACATGCATCTATTGCTTTTATCGTATTTCATACCTGTATTTTTGGATTTCGAGCAGGGGGGTGGCATGCTACCGCTTGGACGGTCAAAGACATACGCCCATATGATACCAAGACTGGGGAGGACCGCTACTACTGTTGGGTAGTCAAAGACGGGCACTGGCTATAGTGCAAAAGAGTGTAGCGCTATCGCACAAGTGGTCGAAGACGCACACTCAGTAGACCAATGTATATTTTGTCGGAGACTTATTTATGCATACGAAGCAATACCGTGACTCGAGGTTTCAATGAATACCAAATCGACTGGTACGATCTGACGGATTAGCTGTCTCCAGAGAAAGAATACTGAAAACAATTGACTAAATTTCGGACACTGTTTGTCAAGTGTATTCTTCTTGTTCGAATTGCTGCAATGTGTCCTTGAATTACAGTGTTTCGGTACTGCCTCTTATAGCCGTCGGTGAAACGTGAACGACTGTCAAGTTGGGGAGCAAATACACGATACCAGTTCAAAGTTGTCGAGGTTCGGCGGAAGGAGAAGCACGAGCATGACGGCATCTAGATGATCAATCTAGCCCCAGCCCTTGGCAGGCCAAAAGCGTTCGCGAACCACGACTTTCCCATTGGAAAATTCACGTTCCGGTGCGCTTGCCGTAAGGTTGTTGGCCCGAGCCAGGCCACGTCTCCGATATTACCCGATCGAAAAAGGCTCACGGTGGACCCTGAGCAAGGCCAACAGCATTCAGACGTGCGCTGACAGCGGAGCGCTTATGCTGAAAAGGGCATCTGGACACTTGGTGAAGCTGTGCGGGCCCAAATTTGCTGAAGAGAAGAGGACAGTGCGCGAGATAGATGATAGATGGCTACCTCGATACCCAGCACTCCGTTTCGTGGCTGCTAGGGCAACGCATCGTAGGGCGCCCCCATCGAGATTCAAGGTAGCTGCTAGCACATGTAAGAGCGCAGCGCATGTCGCGTGTGACAGGCAGATCCCGCTGCAATGGCATCATCCGACAGCAATTGAGGCTCTGGAGATCGATTATATCCCAAGATCTGGGCCAAACGGCGACTCCGGACAGTTTATATCCCGTCGAGCTCTCCGCAATTCCGAGGACATCGAAGACCTTTCGGGAGGGCATGCATTGGCGCTAGCCTCGTTTCAGGGTTAGCGCGCTTGGGCCAACTTTTCGCAGATTTTGTCGCAGCTTTCGTACAAATACCTTCATCCTCCATCTGTAGCGACTCTTCTGCAACCACCTCCAATCAACCCAATCTCCCCTCGTCTTTGTGGTATCTCTTGTAAAAGATGGCTGCCTCCCAGGACAAGTCCCTCTTCGGGATGCCCGTAAGTCTTATTTTTACTTGCCGCAAGCTGGCCAATTCCAGCCGCTCTCAGGACAGCAATTGGCACACAGCCATCTCATTCTCATCGTTTGTGCCTCGCAAGCGGGGCCGGCATGTTAAGGAATGGATTTGCCTATGCTGGCGAGGCAATTGCGAAATTGCGGCTCAACTGCAAGCCCCACTGTGAAGACCCGCAGCAGATGCTAATTATGATGACAGGGCTTCGTGGTCGACTTCTTGAGTACGTCTCATGCACAATCTCAATACCCATCAATTGCGAGTCCAACCGCCATCGCAATGACGGGGCAGCATATTGAGCACAAGCACTTTGCAAAATTCAGCCGCTAATTCTTGACCTGCAGTGGGTGGTGTCTCCGCCGCCGTCTCGAAGACCGCCGCCGCTCCCATCGAGCGTGTCAAGCTCCTCATCCAAAACCAGGTATGGCGCTCTTCTCCCACCACACGACCCGAATATTCATTCTGACCGGATGTGTAGGATGAGATGCTTAAGTCCGGTCGTCTCGACCGCAAGTACAACGGCATCACCGACTGCTTCAAGCGCACAACCCAGGCTGAGGGTGTCTTGTCGCTGTGGCGTGGTAACACTGCCAACGTCATCCGTTACTTCCCCACCCAGGCCCTGAACTTTGCTTTCCGTGATACCTACAAGAGCATGTTCGCCTATAAGAAGGAGCGTGATGGTTACGCGAAGTGGATGGCAGGCAACTTGGCCTCCGGTGGTGTAAGTAATTTTACCCCCATGCTATGTGCCCTTTTGCTAACAGTACTAGGCCGCTGGTGCCACTTCCCTCCTCTTCGTCTACTCCCTCGACTACGCCCGTACCCGTCTCGCCAACGACGCCAAGTCGGCCAAGAAGGGTGGTGAGCGTCAGTTCAATGGTCTCGTAGACGTCTACAAGAAGACCCTTGCGTCCGACGGTATTGCTGGTCTTTACCGTGGATTCATGCCCTCCGTCGCTGGTATCGTTGTCTACCGTGGTCTGTACTTCGGCATGTACGACTCGCTCAAGCCCATCCTCCTCACCGGTACCCTCGAGGGCAACTTCTTGGCCTCATTCGCTCTCGGTTGGGGTGTCACCACCGGTGCCGGTATCGCTTCCTACCCTCTTGATACCATCCGTCGTCGTATGATGATGACCTCCGGTGAGGCCGTCAAGTACAAGTCGACCATGGATGCTGCCCGCCAGATCATCGCTGCTGAGGGTGTCCGATCTCTCTTCAAGGGTGCTGGTGCCAACATTCTCCGTGGTGTTGCCGGTGCCGGTGTCCTGTCCATCTACGACCAGGCCCAGCTCATCCTCTTCGGCAAGAAGTTCAAGGGTGGATCTGGTTAAGCGCGCTGCCTCGTCTTCGATACCCCGATTGGAGTTTGTCGTGGGAGGAGCTAATCGCGAGTGGGGAGTCGAGTCGCGTGTGGTGGTGAACTGAATAGAGCATTCACAAGACCATTAGGTCGAAGGGTGTTCATGGTAACGAAAAGCACGACCCGGTGGTAGCACGCCTTGTACTTTACATTGCCGGCAGCTCTTTTTCCCTCACAGCCACCTGTATTACACGTCATATCCGGCTTGCATTGCTTTGTCTGTTTACCCTTTCCTAGCTGTATCTTCTGTTCCATCGCTTGGTGCCAGGGGAAAATAGTGGTCAATAGAAAGTTCTTGGGTTCTTCTAAAACCATTACACGATACGATGACTGCATCGGTGATGATTGTTGTGCCACCCAGCTGGTACTTGGCATCTACTTGTTCCTCATAGCCTTCCATGCCGCTTCCTCTCCCTTCTTCAACGCCTCACCAGCCTTGCTCAACATATTCCACGCCTGTGCCCCCACGCCCTCTCCCTCACTCCCACCACCATCACTCTGCCCCCCAATACCTCCCCCACTCGTAAACGGTGCATTATCCGGCGCCTGCTGATATCCCGGCGGATGCTCCAAGCTCCTGCCCGGCTCCCCAGCACCTTGAAGAGGACTCGCCACAGGCCTCAATTCCAGCACCGTCGGCCCAGCCCTACTCGTCGTCGTCGCCGTAACCGTCGACCGCCCCGCCAACCCCGATGCCTCGGGCGGCGCCTGCGCAAACTGCGGCGGTGGCCCGGCCTGCCGTGTCTCCGTCGTGAGGTGGTGCACGGTGTAGCCTAGCTGGGGCGGCGCGGGGGATGCTATATTGGGGGGTTGGTAGGTGGCGGCTTGGGTTGGGGGGATGGGGCGGGCGCCTGGCTGGGGGGCGGGAGGGCTTGAAGAGTCGAGGGTTGCTGTTGTTGTTGTTGCGGGAATGGAGGCAGGTGTTGTGCGGGTTGGGGGTGGAGCGTCACCTGGGTTTGAGGTGGCTGTGGAAGGGGTTATACCGTCCGGCTTTATGGGGGCGTTTTTGTGGATCGGGATTGGTGGCATGGTTGGTGTTGAAGCGTGTGTGTTTGAGGTCGCTTTGCAGATGGTGAGTGAATTGTAGAAGGTGTGGTTGATAACAGCGTGGCTATTTCAGAGGGGTTATGTGAGAGCGGATTTGGCAGGTATATTTGTTGCTGCCTGGTGCGACATGTGTTACTGCCCTCTTTTGCTGCTGTTTCTCTGAGAGGTGGTTGCCGCTTTGGGCGATGATGTCATGAAGCACGTGAGATGTACATTCACTGAACAATCTCATATCCTTTTCTCGAATGGAGATATCATACAACCCACATCACTCGAAAGTTTCGAACTGGATGATGTTACCTATATTATATACGCATAAAAAAATTTATATCTAAAATGTGGTTTGGCGTAGGGAGAGTTACAAGGGCAAGCCATTGTTTGGCTTTGGGTGAGTTTTATTTTATACCAAATAGTAGCTGAAATTCTTTCTCGCATCTACGTAAGGCGCTTCATTAATCCACACTCCCATCTAGCAAATCTGGTGTTCCCTTATCAATGTGAGATATAAGAGGCTGTGCTACTGACAATAAAATATAGTTGCCCCCATTAGGAGTGTTGGAATGGTCATCATGGCGTGGAAGAGGAGCTGAACTTCCAAATATATTAATTAGTATCATGCATTGTATTAGATATCGGCACCACTGCGAACGGTAAGCTGGTCAACAACTGTTCCTTCAATCTACGGTTTGTCATCAAAGGTGTTTGTCATATTGGCAGCAAACAATAGTTGAAGTACTGAAAGCGACATAATAAAACAACAAAACTACAGCCTCTACTGACATGAAACGCATAATGCAAACTCCATTCTATATTGATCAAGCGTAAACCGTAGTCGGAGGCTTCGTCCAATCAACCTTGCATCCAAAGCCACACTCTGTCTCACGTTTTCTCTTGTCCTATATTGCCATTAACATGCGGTCTAGAATTTTCAATTCCACGGTACACAACTATAGGCTGCGTAGGATCAAACATGTACCAATCCCTGATAATCTTGCATCGCGGATCTGCTGCTGTCCATGTCTGCGTGCCCCATATGAAGCGCAACAGATCATCTGGTTCTCGAAGCAACTTGAATGGCTCTCCCAAAGGCTCGCACTTGACAGTCACTCCGCTACGCTCATCTGCATCGACTCCTGTCACGCAGGACGCCACGCTGTCGCTCAAAGATGCACCTGTCTGGGAGAAAATGTTGACGTTCCAGATCTCTTTTCCATGGTTTGTGGGGTCCAAGTGATCGTACTCATTGACGTAGATGCGGCATTTTTCTGGAATAGGATTTGGTGCTGGAGTAGGAGGCAATACTATATTTGTGTTCGGGGGGGAAGGTCGTTGCGATAGAGTAGTGGTGCCAGGCAGAGAGGATGCGTGCGATAAGGAAGCGGATGTGAAAGTCACGATCCCCGAGGATGATCTAAGCAGTTAGACAAATGAATCGTATATCTTGCTTAGAATACGACTTACATGGTGGAGATAGTAGATGTGGCTAAGCTTTTAAAGCTCTTAGGACTCGGAAGCCGTGAACAGGCAGACGCGGTGTCTCGCTTGTTGAAATCGGGAAAATGGATTATACAAGGATTCTCTGTGTGGAAGTCATCGCCACGAGCAAGATTATAAATGACATCAAGGCTTGTGAGCGTGCCAAGTTGAGAGTTCGATACCCTAGTCCAAGCGTGTTCGATGACAAACTGCTTGATATTGTCGTGGGGTTGTGGGATTCCTGGGTGATAAAGTCCGTTGAGACCTGGCACAGATAATAGATATGCTATCATGACAGTCTGAAATAGCGTTAGAACTGCATTCGACTAGGGAGTAGGTTGCCTTACAGTGATAGCTGCAGCCTGGCTTGTACCATCATCAGAACCTTCAGGCGGATACGGCTCAACAGGCACTACGATATCCTTCGCTGGGGCAAACACAGACGTTGAGCCCAATTGCCCCGGTTCATGAAGAGTTGTTGGTAGGAAGAGAGTTCCATTTTGCACCACCCCTCCAACAGTTATTATCATGTTATCTGTGGTTCCAAATTTCTGAGGGACAGTGTGGTGCAATTTCTTCGAAGGATTGTTGCCTGCAGCAAGAACGACGGTGACTTTGACACGCTCACACCACTCAAAGAACTTGCGAAACGCGTCCTCTACATCTGGACCTCCTTCACGACTCAATTCAATTCCTGTTTAAGTTGAGCTTTTAGAATTATTGAATAATGATGGGAGGGCTTACCCCACGATATATTGATGACGGACTTAGCGTTTTGATCCTTAGCAAGCCTACCGTTGACATGCCGACGCACCTCGGCAAAGACCGCATTTAGTGCCGGAGCCTGGATAGCATAGGCTTTGTCTTCTTTGCGCGGTATATCTCCGGTGTTATATGTGCCACTGACTTTCAGAAGATAGAGGTCTGCCTGTGGAGATACCCCATGTTGCTTTCCGGCTGCAATTACTGCCATTTTAGAACCATGACCGGGGCCGAATATACTAGCACCTAACGGAGCAACATTGGGTTTTACTTCTATTAGGCCTCGGAATGCAGTTCGAGGAAACGTCAGCTCGTTACTTGGGAAAAAGACTCGACAGTTCTTCCTTCCGCGGCAAGATCCTACATTAAGTCAGCAAGAATTATACTAAAACTCAGAATACAAAAAGAGCACTAAATTGTGCTTGAGATTCAATCTACTCAATTTTGACCTGAAAAGAGCTTGGATACTTGTGGGACCTTGCGTTGAGGGTGTTGTGTGTTTGATAATTTAAAGATTTCAAGCCTTCTACACTCCGCTTGTGCAGTAACTTGCATTTGAAGACATCGTAGAAAATTTTATTACGTGATTATAAGAAAGACTTACCGCATGATTGAGATCAAATCCATCATCCAAAATGTAGATTGTAGTGCCTTTCCCTTCTGAGTCCTCGGCGAGATATGGCGGATCTTTTGACGGATCAACTAGCGGGGGGGTTTGAAATGGAGAAGATATCATTTTCTTCCAATATGGTGCATTTGAATCCTCGGCACGAAGCGATTGTGATAGTAGCGAAGGCCGGTTTGTTGAGGCCGTCTCAATTTTCCCTCGTATTTTCCATGGTAAATCAACATCAGTCGTGTTTTCATCTCGGTTTTCAGGCATCGCACGCCAAAACTCGCTGGGCAAATCGCCGTCATTGGGATCGGCTAATCAAGCATGAGAGAACTCCAGGAAGGAGTACTTTTGCGCAAGCCCATCCCCAATAGAGCGATTCAGTCTAGTCAAGTAGGTTTGGTGATCAACTATTTCCATATCATATATACGTGCATCGCCAACCCCTCCATCTAGTTCTTGTACAAACTTCTTAAATGTTGACGGAGATGTCCCTGTTTTACTCACGATAAAATATTGAACAGGCTCTTCAGTTGCCGATGGTTGAGCGCTGCTGCTGCTGGCTGTCGTTAGGCTAACATTTGAATTTGTAGAAATAACTTTCTGCGAGCTTTGAGCGGAAGCCGTTGTTGCTTGAGCACTTTCGGTAGGCTGTGCTGTGGGAGAAGGGACGTCCGTTTTGGGCAACTCGGTCTCCCAAGGGAAATCCGAGACAGCCTTCATAGCTGCTGCAGCTTGTTGCAAGATACCGTCTGGTTTAGAATGCTCGTTCATCTGATCACGAACTTGTTTTTGTATATCAGGTTCGAGCATATCGAAATTCTCTAACATCTTGCCAAGTGCTTGGATTATGTTCAATGAGTCGCGGCCCTTGTTCAATGCGCTAGTGAGCGAGTTCATACCAGCCTCAGAAAGGCTCTCAAGTGGAAATTCGTTTTGGATGCCGTTGAGTGTGGATACGACGTCACCCACACCACCAACTGCAGACTTGAAGGCAGTCACTGCGGTACTGGCACTAGCTCCGGCTATTCCTGAGGCGAAATCTGCTGCACCTTTGGCTGCACCTCCAAGAGATTTTGCAGCTGATCCGATGGCGTCACCGATATTCTTAATCCCATCTAGAAGGCCACCCTTCGGCCTTTTAGGATTGCGTAAGTTTGGCTTCTTTGCTGCGCCAGGCTGAACGACGATGGTTTGGCCACCCACAGAAATTGGTTGCACATTAGGGGCATCCTTGGGAATGTTGAGAGTTTGACCGCGCATTATGACCTTCTCGGCGAAAAGCTGGACAACTGATCCGTCGAGAAGCATAATCTGTACAGCAGGCTGACCTGGATTTGGGAGGTGGTAGGTTACGCCGTCGATCACGATATCGGCGAGAAAAAGAGTAGGGAATTGGACGCTTGGTTTTTCACCATCTGTAGGCAACTGACTTGGCTGAACTTGCCCTGAGGACAACATACTTCCTAAATTACCGCTTCCTGATGGTCTTGGAGTTGGAGATTTTGTTTGGAGAAGTGTTCCTCTGGATGGCGTTGTGATACAATTATCGCGGGAGGTACAACGGTCTTGGTCGAGATAAAGACGCTCTCGGTGATGTTGTTCGGCCGGGATTGAGACAGTGTTCTAGTGGATAAAGTGTGTGGCGTACCTGATTCTGGTTTTCTAGTTGTCGAGGAAATTGAAGACGATGAGTTACTTTGAGGCCGGGTACTGAGGCTTCCTGTGCCTTGTACTGCAGTAGTTGTATTTGATCTGGATAGGTATGGTATGGGACTTGATGATCTTGGCAATAGCGTTTGAAGAGATAAAGCGGTAGGCAAACGTAACGGCGTTGAATGGGGAGAAGCGAAGTTCGAGGAGGGTGATTTCGAATGATTTTCTTTATATACTGGTTCGTTGGGTCCTAGAAACGAGTGGTAAGTCGGTTATTCTAATCTCGGATAAGCTCTATACCTAGTTTAGGAACACTATAAGGCAGCGATGCATCGACACAGCCTACACCTAGTAATGTTAGAGAGTAAAGGGCATTTCGCTTCATGATAGAATGTGGTGAGGCAAAATAGAAGTAGGTAAAAGTAGAAGATTACGGTAAGAGAGGAAATCCATAAAAAGCGAATTGACTATTCAGTATGAGGGGGGAAAATAGAAGTGCTTTAATACCTTTGATGATCAAGATTGCTCGTGCCTGGTGGCGAAACTGCGTGAGGCGCAGGAACGCAGACAGGTAGTACGAGTGGCGTGCCAAAGGATATTTCCTGTATATCTGGGTCGGAGTATAGTGCAAAAAGCCCTTACTGAGTAGTCTGCGGCCTCACCGCAACACCACTGCACTGGTGCTCAAGACGAGCGGTTAGGATGTGGTAATACGGAAGGAAACAGTCAGGTGGTGATTACATATGTGATGAATGATCAAGAAGTTCCGTTTGCAATGCTAGGTCAAGTTCAACGATACACAAAGATTATGTAAGGACAAGGAGCAAACAGATGCAGTTGCTAGCGCTAGTCCAAGCATTTCGCCAGAATATGGCCAGGTAATACCGAGGCTTTTGGGACCGCAAAATTAGTGCGGTAGGTGATATTGCCGATGAGTATGGATGAGTATGGATGTGTTTGGTGTGGACATGTGCCCCCCCCCCCCCCCCCCCCCCCCCCCCCCCCCCCCCCCCCCCCCCGGGGCCCCCCCCCCCCCCCCCCCCCCCCCCCCCGCCGGGCCCCCTGTCCCGCCCCAGCCCCCCCCGCGCCATAA